>JARTUT010002265.1:0-89209 GCA_030674115.1 Micraspis discolor | reverse complement strand
CACTGAAGAATATTAGGCAAGCGAGCATCATTGAAGAGCTTGATGTCATCAGCATATTGGGATGAGTGGGACGAGAATAAACCAGGCAGATCTGATACGTACGCCAAAAATAGGATCGGAACCAAAACAGAACCCTGCGGTACTCCACTGATAACGGGTTTGAAGTAATGTTTTTAAACAATTCAGATTCAATAGTGGATGCTGTGGAAAGTATTTTTTATTCAAACTATACTGGACTACAGAGGGGTATTTGCCCAATGTGAAAACTTAAAATGCTTATAACTTTTCAACGCCGCTGAATATAGAAAAACCGTAATGGAAAAAGTGTTTGTTTTGATCTCAAGAACCTATGGTTAAAATTAACGCAGTGGTCAAAGACTCACCCTGTATATTAGATTTTTCAAATATAATATCAATTGAAATGATCACTCGTAAAAAATTTTTGATGACAGTCATGCATATGTTGTCATCAATAAATTTTGCCTGGTTTTGTCATTAATACTCTACAGATTGTTTTAATTGCATGAAAACTAAATATCACTTGAACTAAAGATTAATATCTTGTTCTTCTTAGAATTGTTTCGCATTTCATTAGGAAAATGTAGCGTGTTGACGGTATCACGTTTGAAAGATCCAGTTTTTCTTCTGAACGGTGAAAACTTACATCGTGGTACAGAAGTAAGAGATCTGGAACTTATTTATAATCAGGCATTGTTATACAAAAATCATACTAAGGGCATTATGAGGTCAGCTAACTGTCTGGATTTTATTATGAGGCAGTCTGTTAATTTCACTGAAATTAAAACTTCTGTACTACAGTTTTCTCAGTTGGAGTTTGCAACAAATACATGGTTCGCAGAAATTAAGTCACCGCTGTGTCAACTTGAGAAGATACAAAATCGATTTCTGCGTCATCTCTATTTAGGTCATGTTTCGTTACACTATAGGACGGTCAGAACCTAGAACCTGGACAACAGGAGAATATTCCTTGTTGATTGTCCTGCATAAAATACTGAATAATAAAATTAAATCCCTTGAATTACTATCATTGATAAGATTTAGTGTGCCTGCTAGGAGAACTCGGTCGACGGCTATGTTTGGTTTGACCTTGACTCCATATACCATAAAATCCCTCCTTTCATATATGCTCGGCTTGGCGAACGAAATACATTTTCAGATATTGACTGGAACCAACCACAAAAAACATTTCGAAGATTGTGATGGATCACTTGATCAATTTTTATTGTTGCAGAAAGTCTCGTCTTCTCTATTGTCATGATCTTAACGGGTTGTGGTGTTCAGTCCTCGGCAAGGGGTAATCATCTCGTCTTTGTTCATGTAGTGTCTTGCTCGGGCTATTCTCAGAAATGGTGTTCTCTTTCACTAGATTTTAGTATACCACTTTAATATCCATGTTATGAGACCTATATAGTTTGTTTGTATGAAATAAATAAATAAATGAAGGTTTTTCATTTATTTTATCTGATTTCATAAGGAGAAATATAATTGTGGAAAGATCTTTGATACGTTTTCAGGTAAATGATTTATCTCACACTCTAAGATGGTATTGAATATTATATAAAACAAATTTTTGACAAATGAACTCTACGTTTTTTTTTTCAGGTTAATAGTCATGAGGTTCCTTTAGGAGATCTCCCTTACATAGCAATCTACGAAACCTGCTCAATGTTGGAACATAGTTGTAGACCCAATTGCAGCAAGAGTTTCTCCCCTGATGGAAGCTTGGTTTTAGTAGCTGGCGAAAATATTGAGAGAGGTGATCATCTGAGTATATGCTATACTGATCCACTGTGGGGGACACCAAATAGGAGACATCACCTTTTCGAAACTAAATTCTTCTGGTGTTGTTGTGATCGATGCTCGGACGTTACAGAATTCGACAGTTATTTCTCCGCCATAAAGTGCCGAAAGATGTAAGATAATTTTAATTTTATGAAGTATGATTATAGACGGGTACCTTCTTTTTTATTTTTATGACAGCCGTTGATGACATATCGCTGTTATTAGAGCTCTTGACCATCGTAAATCTGTTCAAGATGGCATAAAATTTCAGCGAACATCAAGAATCCTTCAAATTATATACTGATGGACAAAATTAGGGCATCACCTAAAATTTTATTAAATTTTAACAATTGATGTCTTACCAATCTTTAGTAGGATATTAATGTTTTTTTTTTCAATTGTAGCTCTGTTATTGTCGAATTTCCTCATTGATCAGAAGTCCAAAATATAGAATTTTCATGCTGTACAGGGCGTTTAAATAATGTCATGTTTTTTTGTCAAATTTTAACGTCTTCTGTGGACAATGCCAGTTGTTGAGGCATATATAAAGAATAAAACGTTGTAGCCTAGTATCTCTTGAGTATTTTGTTGTTTTAACATTTCATCAACTCTTGTATTTTATGCATTAGCCATGAATATCTTCACAACCATTTGTCTGATTTGAATGTTTTTTTTTGCTGCAGCTCTTTTATTGGCGAATATCATACTACAATAAGATGTTTTCTTCATTGCAGTTTAACGTCTTCTGTGTCACACCAGATACCTGAGGCTTCGTTTCAAAATCTGTACAGTGATATAGCCTGATATTTCCTGAGTATTTCGCTTTTTTAAAAAGCAATCTAACTTGTACCCTACCAAAGATATTCACATTTCTATACAATCTGGCACTTCATACAATATATTGTCAATGAATAGTACTGGGGTTTACAGTTGCAACTGTCAACAAATAAATTGTTATTGTCAATAATCATCAATTTTAATAATTGTAGCGCTGTTTTGCGTTTAATTTTACCTGTTTTTCTTAAATTGTTTTCGGTTTTTCATTATGTTGATAGGTTATTCTTATTTGAATACCTTCAGCAAGCCATCTGAGCGAGTACTGTAACAAAACCGAATATGAACCTTTTAATGACTACTACGACAATAAAGGAGTTCCGCTTCTTGCGCCGACAAAGGGATCAAGAAAGCGATAAAGGGACCGCTCGCCTTAAAGCTGTCACATAAGAAAACGAATAATGCTGGCATATTTATGGGACATAAAAGAAGTCGCCACGATCGTTCTGGAATGTGAAGCATCTTTCTGGTAACTTCTAGAAAACAGCGCCGGATATAAATGACTGAAGCCGATTCATGGATTCATTCATGGATAGAACTTACCGACGAATAAACAGGTGTTTCTAGTGAAATTCTGTAGATAAATTGTCTATATAAATTATTGATAATTTTTAGTTAAATGTGAATATAAATTAGTTTAAAGAAGGACTTAGAAAACCTGGAGATTTTGAAGGAGGAAATAGAAGTGATATATACAAGGGAAATTGGAAGAGCATACTGAAAGTGTGTTGAAAATCGTGGAGGATCGATTAACCAAAATAAGCAGATAAGTAAATGAGGAGGTCAATAAAGATAGAAGTATTTCAGTAAAATACGAAAATAGTGGAGAAACAGGCCGAGCAAGGGACAAACCACCAACTTTCGATGGTAAAACTGCCTGGTGCACATACAGAGACAATTTGAAGCTGCAGCTAGCGCGAATGGTTGGAATAATGAGGAAAAAGCGACGGCCTTCATTGTTGCATTGAGAGGCGAGACCTTAAATATTCTTCAGATTATTCCAACCAGTCAGCAAAATGATTACGGGGCGCTGATAAGTAAATTACAGATGAGATACGGCGACGGACATTTACAGCAAGTATATCACGCCCAGATAAATGTCCGTATCCAAAAATATTCAGAGACCCTGTAAGAAATTGAAGCTGACATCGCACGGTTGGTAAGGCTGGCGTATCTGACTGCACTGGACAGTTTCCTAGGACAGCTTGCAGTACAGACGTTCGTGGACGGACTGAGAGATAGTGAGACCCAGCAAACCTTAAGGTTGGCATGACCTAAGACCCTGGACGATGCTCTAGCCCATGCATTAGAGTTCGAAGCAGCCCGGCAGGCTTCACATAGGGGTCAGATAAAAATCAGTCGTACCATGGATGATTCCGAGGACAGCACCGAAAATATAGAGGATATAATACGCCGAGTTCTCCAACAACAACAAAATAGAGGACCTAGATGTTGGAATTGTGGTGAAGTAGGGCATATTCGCCGCTCTTGTAAGAAGCCTGCTAAGCCAAAAACAACAGAAACAGGGAAACTGAAACGGGTTGATGAAAGGGGCATAAGCCGACCCGCCTAAACAATGACCCGGAAGTTATCATCCAGACCGTCTTGGAATCCAGCAGTATTTATGTCGACGGTAAGATCGATGGGCGGTCGGCTAAAATATTGATCGACACAGGTGCAGCCCGTACTATTGCAAGACCCGATATAGTGAGAGGCAAGGCATTACCGGCTATGACACTAATGACTAATGACTAGAATACTAATTGGTGGTATGTCATTCGAGCACGAGGTACTAGTGGCAGATATCACGGAGGAAGTCATCCTAGGAATGGACGTGATTAAGGGTCAAAGTTTCGAGATGGATATGAGGACCGACATTCTGAGAATTGGAAACCTAGAAATTCCATTCCTAGGAAAGAAAGACGCTGTGAGTAGGGTCTTACTCGCGGAAGATATCACCGAGCCTGGCCTGGCGGAAACCTTGGTGAGCGGGTATTTAGACAAAAATCTTCTCAGTGGTCATGTTAGACTCATCGAGCCAGCCACCGGTAGCCCAACCAAAGGAATACTCACCGGGAAGACGTTGGTGAGGGACAGACAGCAAGTACCCGTGAGGATACTGAACACGACCATGTATCCAGTAAATCAGGCGGCCATTTCGGCATCAAGAAGACCCTAGAAAATGTTCGAGAGCGTTTCTACTGGGTTAATTGCTAGGAGGACATCAAGGAATGGTGCAGAAAATGCGGACTGCGTGCTTCGGTGAATGGCCAAAGAGGAAGTCGTAGAGCTCCAATGAAGCAGTATAACGTTGGTAACCCAATGGAACGCGTAGCAATATATAGCTGGTCCGTTTCCAGAAACTGATTAGGGAAACAAGTACATCCTTGTTGCTATGGACTACTTCTCCAAATGGGTGAAAGCTTACGCCATTCCGAATCAAGAAGCCGCAACTGTTGCTGATATCATGGTCAAGGAGATGTTCTGCAGATTCGGCATGCCTATGGAGCTTCATTCAGATCAGGGACGAAACTTCGATTCCAGCTTGTTCCAGACCCTATTCGAGTTGCTAGGGATCAAGAAGAACAGAACAACTGCTCTCCACCCACAGTCAGACGGCATGGTCGAGAGAATGAATAGGACCTTGGAAGAATTCTTGGCCAAGGTTGTCTCCAACCACCAGAGAGATTGGGATAGGTACCTGCATCTATTCACCATGTCCTATAGATCATCTGTGCAGGAATCGACAGGGGAAACCCCAACATGTATCATGTTCGGTCGAGAGATGAGACTCCCTTGTGACCTGGAGTTTGGGTGTACGCCTGAAACGGATATTGCGGGTGAGGATTACGTGAGCAGTCTGAAGGGGAGAATGCACTACATCCATGAGAAGGTCCGGAAAAAGCTGCAAATTGCGAGTGATCGCATGATGGCTCGTTACGACATCAAGGCGGCAGAAGGTGGATACGAGGTGGGAGATTTGGTATGGTTGTTCAGCCCCCAGAGGAGAGGAAGCTATCCCCAAAGTTACAGAAGGATTGGAAAGGACCATATACGGTTGTGTAGAGGATCAACGACGTAGTCTACTGCATCCAAAAATTGCCAAGAGGACAGAAACGTGTAGTCCATGTGAATCGCCTGGCAAGGTATGAGGCCGATCATAACGCTCAGGACGGTACGAGAATGGAAAGGACTACAACTCAGACCGCAGATCAAGAGGAATTGAGCTTTAATCAGTTCATGGCAAATTATGGAGAAACCGGAAAAGCGAGGTTCGGGATCACAACCGAGGAGCAACAAGATCTTTTTGCGGTACCGGTAGACTACTCATTGGCGCACTGTGTAGTTGAAGATCTCAACATGTCCAAAATGATAGCTCTCCTCTTCTAGAAGAAATTTGGTCGTGTAAGAGACCTCATAGGACAACAACCTTCCCTTGGCCGAATCCTGAAGTTGACCGATGGTCCTCGTTACCTCTTCTAAATAGTAACCAAGGAAAAGTCTTATGGAAAGCCAACTTACCAAGCCATGTGGAGTACCTTGATAAACCTTAAAGACGAGCTGGCTACGTGTAGGTGTGAACAAGCTTGCAATTCCCAAGCTGGGTTGTGGACTGGATCGTCAGAATTGGAGAGTAGTTCGTAACATGCTGGAGGTAGTTTTCCAGAATACCGATATTCGAATACGGTTTTGTAGTTTCAACCCGCAAGGCGGTCCCGTAATGAGAATAGTATCCTGCTATTTGCAGAAATGAGAGCGCTTGCAGATTCAGTCATGATGGAAAAGTTCGAGGACCGAACATTTTTTTTAAGGAGGGAACAATGTAACAAAACCGAATATTAACCTTTTAATGACTACTACGACAACAGAGGAGTTCCGCTTCATGCGCCGACAAAGGGATCAAGAAAGCGATAAAGGGATCGCTTTCCTTAAAGCTGTCACATAAAAAAACGGTTAATGGTGGCATATTTATGGGACATAAAAGAGGCCGCTACGATTGTTCTGGAATGTGAAGCATCTTTCTGGTAACTTCTGGAAAACAGCGCCGTATATAAATGACTGAAGCCGATTCATGGATTCGTTCATGGATAGAACTTGCCCACGAATAAACAAGTGTTCCTAGTGAAATTATGTAGATAAATTGTGTATATAAATTATTGAAAATTGTTAGTTAGGTGTGAATATAAATTAGTTTGAAGAATGACTTGTATTGTTTTTTTCTATTTCGCTGAGGAAAAACGTAACAGCATGAAAGCGTTAAAATTGTAACATTGATTGTGGTAGAGTGGTAGAGTTTAGCCACCGTGAGATTGGCCAAAGGCTTAATATTCATTATACGATTGTTGGTCGTTGTCTCCGTAGATTTATGGAAACTGGCTCTCACGCTAAAAGACCAGGTCAACGTCGACCAAGATCTACAAACCAAATAGATGACTGTTTTATACTTCAACAAGTTTTGCGAAATCGGTTTCTCACTGAAAACAAAGTCAACAATCGCCTTCGAGATATTCGAAATGGTGCTGTTTAATCAAAAACTGCAAGAAGACTACTCAATGAGTCTGAACTGAGTGCAAGACGCCCCGCAAAAGGCCCTCTTTTGTCCGCAGTCCACAAGCAAGCCAGGTTGGAGTTTGCTCGAGAGCATTTGATTTGTTAGCTGAGCGATTGGAAGAGGGTGTTGTTTATCGATGAAGTAAAAATGGGTTTGAAATCGTCTGATGGACGCATATTTGTTCGGGAAGGCAAGGGAAACGATTTAGTGAAACGTATATTGTGCCAGAACTGGCCTTCAATGGTGGGTCTATAATATTTTGGGGCGGCATTTCCTTGGATGCTCGCACGTATGTTGTGTGTTTTACACCATACATAGGCGACAATTTTTTATTGATAGACGATAATGCCAGACCGCACCGAGCCCATATCTTGAGCGAATACCTTAACGACGTGGGGATTCAACGTCTACAGTGGCCGGCATGTAGTCCTCAATATAATTGAGCACGTTTGGGATCAGCTCAAACGGCGTGTTCGGCCGAAACCCGGACTTGAAATTTTGGCGGAGCTAGAAAATGCAGTGATCGAGAAATGACATAATATTCCCCAAGAATTTATGAATACGCTTTTCGATAGCATTCAGAGATGTCTGCGAGAAGTCATTCAAGCCAGAGGGGCCAATACCCGATGTTAAAACATAATTTTTTCTAATTAATAAAATTCATTTGAAATCAATAATTCTGCTAATTTATAAAGTTTTCTTCACTTCAATATTCATTTCATACAACGTTGAATACGTAGTTTTAGTTTTTCGGCCTAGGATTGTTTTAATTTGCCGGAAATATTACTCATCAATGAAGAGATTTCAATAATTTTCGATTTGGAGCTTCTGTAGAATAATTGTGTCTGAATATTTCTATAGGCGCTGATTTTTCGCCAAAAATAAGTTATCATAAAATAAGTTATCAGTAATATTTTGGGACAGTTTTTAAGTAAGAAATTGGAACAATTTGCGAAATAAATCATTTTTTAAAACAATTCCCTAAAATTTGTCAGTGTATATGATTATTTTTATAAGTGGTCTGGATATTGGTATGGTGGGCTTGTTGATAATGAAATCATTTATCCTGAATTCATTAAAAAATCTAATGAAGCTAGGGTCAACACGAAATTTATTTCCACAATCGTTTACCTGAAAAGTTATCGAATAGAAGACCTATCGAAAACAATTTATGCTCAATAGTTCTGCCTACTAAATATTCAACATCATAAATGGAATCAAGGAGGTGCATGTAAATAATGAAAATAAAACAAATAATACTACTAATTACACGAAATAATTTTATACCATGGTAGGTTATACCATAGCAGCTACTGATCTTAGTCTGAATGTGTTTATAGTTTTGCAACTCATCTAAAGTAACGAAATGCTCACAGAGGAAAAACGGAATAAAATAAATAAAAAATCTAAAGAAAATACTGTTTTATGTTTGTGGGATAAATATCTAGCCTGAAGTCATTATCAAGTGATTTTGGCGTAATGAAAAATGCTTTTCAGGATATATTCTTCAAATAATAAAATAATTAAAAATACAATTTGCATTATTTTCACAGATTCTCAGTGCAGGATTCCACTAATTACCATTTTTTATTTCGGAATGTATGGTAAAAATCGATTCTTTCGTCAAGACGATCACTCACGAATGGTAGGAAATATAGTGTGAAATTTTCATGGTAGGTTTGTGGATTCAGATAGTTATAGGATGATTTTGAAGTATCGATTTTTATATTATACCATTGAAAAAATTATTATGTAGAGTCATCCTAAGATTTTATCCGCATTGATTTTTAGAAGGAGGTAATAATTTATCTTCGTAAACAGATGAATTTGATGCGAAGAAACGAGAAAACATCAGATTTCACTACACGCGTAAATGATCTAAATTCACTTCACGTATTTGATATCACCAACAATATGAGCATAATTCGTTCATTAAAATTGTTTTAAATTCATGGAATTGAAATTTATTTCTATTTTTCAAATTGCGTGATTTATAGTAGTGTATGAATTTCAATTTATTGACAGTGAGGGCAAAAAAACAGAATCGCACTTCATATGGTTACGACTGAAAGAAGTCGTGAGATAAGACCAGTTGAATTCACGCAGTCGTCGATGTCACATACCGCATTGATTTATTATTGAGTCGTTTTTCGCCTATTCATTTTTAGTTTGAATTTTTGGAATCGAGTGATTTCTGACAGAATAGTTACTCCTGGTGATCCATGAGATTTGGAGATCTCATCGCTACAGCTTGCAGTTCGGAGGGCCCCCTTCTACACTATACAGGACGTCCCCAGGTGCGCTTCTTTTGGCCCGTATATTAATCCTGCCTTGTTACTTCATTGTTATTTAACGTCGCCTATAGATCACGCAGGGTAAAAATTCTGAAGAAACCTTCTTGGCGATATACGTCCAGTTTTTTCTTCCCGTCCGCTATCGAAGCAGGGTACGCTCAACTTTGATTTTCTTACATACCCTCATTCTCGCACAAAAATCGCCATCTAAATATACACAAATCTTTGGACAGTAAGTCAATATATTTAAATAATAAAATATTCTGAGAGGTGATATCGAATAAATCTGGCCCTGGCTCAGACCAGCTCAGACAGAGAGACCAAGCCGCTGCAACCATAAATACAATGAAATAAAGGTTAACGTGCTTACACGCTTGAGACCGCCACTTTACCGGTAGAATTTCTGGCTTCATTTCTTCGAACTGCGTTTCCCCTCTAGGTAGATTTATACTCAATGATACAAGTGAAGCTAATATAATCGTGTTGACAACAAACATGTCAATATCTGCATTGTAATTCTAACCATCGATTTAATAATAAATTGGAAGTGTAATAACTGTATTATCTCATTTCCTTGATGATTTCAGATTTTTTGCATACAGTAACTATGTCGTAACCGTTAATTTTTCATACTCTGTTGTTGCAGTTGAATGAATTTTATTAGTGAAATAATGATATTTTTCAGGAATTGTGAAGGATATCTCTTACCGAAAACATTCCTAGAAGAGACGGATAACACGAAAAATTCTGATTGGATATGTCGAAAATGTGGGGAAAGTATCAGCTGTTTTGCAGTCCAAGACCTCTTAGAAAGAATCGGCAATTGTATGATCGAATTGCCGAAAGAAGATGCAAACGCTCTTCGGCAATTTATTGACGCAAACAGTTGTTTGCTACATCCGAATCATTATTTCCTGACAGAGATTCGACTTGCATTGATACAGAATATCGGACAGGGAAATGATGAATTGAGCAAGGTTTCTGATGATATGCTGGAAAGGAAAGCTAAGACTGCTGCGCAGTTGATGGGATTGTTCTGCCTCCTAACCCCAGGTGAGAAACTCGAAATGCGTACATAAAAACATATTTTGAAGCACTTTCATAACGCCTATACTGACATCGTATTGAAAAAAAAATCTCTCCTCATTAAATAGGAATTACTCGTGAAATTATGCATTTATTCATTCATTTATTTATTCAGTCATACGGCAGAGCCATTTACATTGGTTACAATATATATAACTTAAAATTTACACAAAAACTTTTTTGTGCTCCTTCGGGGTTTTTTGGGTTCCTTTGGATTTTTTGCGTTCCTTCGTGTTACTTCGGGTTCTTTCATGTTTTTTCTCTTTCAATGTGTTTTTTCGGGTTCCTTTGGGATTTTTGCGATCTTTCGTATTTCTCGCGTTTTTTCGTGTTCCTTCGCATCTTTCGTATTTCTTGAGCTCCTTTCGTGTTTTCTCGCGTTCTTTGGTGTTTTTCACGTGTTTTCGTGTTTATTCGCGTTTCTGTCAGTTCTTTCATGTTTTTTCGCTCTCAACGGTTTTTTTGAGTTCTTTCGGATTTTTTTGGGTTCCTTTGGGCTTTTTGCGTTTTTTCGTGTTTCTTCAGGTCTTTTCATGTTTTCTCGCGTTATTTCGTGTTTTTTCGCGTTCTTTCGTTTTCTTTCGTGTTTCTTCGCGTTCTTTCGTGTTTTTTCGCTTTCTTCCGTGTTTCTTCGCGTTCTTTCGAGTTTCTCTGCTTTCAACGAGATTCTTTGCCGTGTTTCTTGTTTCTGTGCTCTTCATTGATCTTTGGTCTATATTGATCTATGGTTTATATTGTTCTATGGGCTTATTGAACTACTGGCTTATGGATCTACTAGCCTATGGATTTACGGATCTATGGATCTACTGGCTTGCTAGTTTGAATTAAATTGATTCAATGTTAGTTTACATAAGTATTTTAATGCGATATCTCTAATTTCGTTAATCTTGATTAACCCGTTTAAAATTTCTTCATTTTTATGCAGTATAGAATTTAAATGAGAAAGATTGTAATGGTACATTATATAATGATTTGTTTTTATAATGAACGTCTTAGGACCATTAAAAGAAATTATATTATTTTGAACTCTTGTATTTTCATAGGGTGAATAATTTTAATAAGTATCAGGAATATGTAAAGGGAGAGCATACTGAAACATTTTTTTGTTTAATTCGATTGTTATGATACACATGCCCTTTATACGCATCTTTCATCAGAATATCATCTAAAATTTTGACATTTGGTTTCAGTTTAGCGTTTGCAGGTAATTTCAAAAATACTTAACGATTTTCATTCAAGATGATATCTTCAGCTCTGTTTTCGTTAAGTTTTTGTCGCATATTATCATTTTGCTTTTCATTTTCCGTTAATGCTGTAGAGATTTCTTTGAGGTTTTTATTGTATTTATCGATGTAATTAGTAACTTTTTCGTTTTCGGTATCTTCAATAAGAAGACTATAATTTAAATCTGATTTAATGATTTGTAGTGGACTATATTTCAAGGAAAAATGAATCGGGCTGTTATAGCTTAAAAGAGCTCTATTTAATTTTTCTCTCAAAGTTAAATTTTTTTTCAACTCTGTTCCGTTGTCGGTTGTTATCTTTCTTGGTGTTCCTTGATTAGAAAATTATCTAATAAGACAGTTTACAAATTCAGCTGTCGTTTTAGTTTTAAGAATGAAACATTGTCCGTGCCTAGAAAAACAATCTACCAATGTAAGACAGTAATGTAAGTTCTTGAACTATTAATTATATCCGCGAACGAATGATCGAATGGTTTGTCACCGATTGGATTTTTTTTAAATTAACTTATTCGGTTTACGTCCGTATTTTTGTCGTTGGCATATATCACAGCTCTTTACGTGTTGCTGAACTTTTGCAGTTATTTTAGGGGAATAGAATTTTTTCTTTATATTTTCTCTGTTTTCTTGAATCCCTCTATGTGTGGTCTTCGTTTCATGATAGAGTTTTAATTTCTCTAGCTGATCTTCTTCGTTCTCTATGTCTTCCAGTAACTCATTGGCGATTTTGAACTTGAAACTTTCAGCATTGAATAATTTGTGCGACTCGAATGAATTTTTTTTCAATATCTTTATTATGGAAGAAAATGCCATATGTTTTATTGGGATTTATAAATTCCTCCAAAAATTTAGTAAAGTCATTCTCTTCTGTAATTGAAACACTAATTCTTAATTTAGTTCGATTGTGTAATTTCGTTTCAGTTACATTGAGATTATTGCCTCTTTTGATTATAATTTGACATTGAAATATATTGATTGCTCGTTCAGTGTATGGAACTTCGAGAATTGGGTCTTCATCATTAGAATGAATTGCTTCCGTATCTGAATTTTTGTCTAAGTTCATTGTTAAAAATTTGTCAAAGTCTTCTTTTCTAAGGTCAAAATCTTCGTGCAAAATTTGTGGAACTACGGATTCAAGATCTGATAACTGTTCTTTCTTAGTAATATTCGGTTTTGATTCTGTGTTTGCGTTATTATTAACACCTTTTCTACATTTTATCTTTAAATTAAATTCGTCTAATTTGATTTTCCAACGCATTAACCTTGAAGAAGTCCCTTTCAATGAAAATAACCAGGTAAGAGGTCTATGGTCGGTATAAATAATGTGTTTTCCTCCGAAAATATAGGGTCTGAAGTGTTTCGTAGTCCATACAATACCTACTCATCAATTCTTTTAGGTTTACCTTGTGGCTGCAGAACAGATTTATTACTTTGCAGAATTTTAGTTAATTGATTTTTCAAAATATTGTCTAGATGATCTGAATCTATCGGTAATATTTCCCTGGGTTTAATCTGTTGCAAATGAAGTTCATGAGAAATTAGTCCATTAGTCAATATCTTATTTTTCATGTCCAAAGTTATCTGTAAGCCTTTCATTAAGTCATACCCTATCACGCCATCATATTGGGGATGAAACTTATAAACAACAAACGGGTAGGTCGAATCATATCCAAATGTATCTAAAGGAAAAAGCATTCTGTTATTTCAAGAATCTTTTCCTGTAGCTGTAATAAAATTTGTATTTTCTTCATTGATGGAATTAGGAAAACAATTAAACGCAATTTTTGGGTCTTTAATCCAAATCGAACTACCTGAATCTACTAATGATTTGTAAGGTGGATTTTCTATTTTAATGTAAGGAAGACTTTATATTCTTTCATCATTAAAATTTAAGTCATGTGCAATTTTCTGCAAAATATTATTTTCTTGTTCTGGAGATTCTTTGCAATTTTCATCATAATTTTGATCAGATTGTTCATCTGGAAATTCGTTAATTATTCTGATACAAAATGTGGTGTTGCTCTCGGCCAGAAATGATTATCTCTTGGTTGATGATTTGGTTTGGGTTGTCGTATTCCTGATCATTCATTAAATCGTTTTTGCAGTAAAACTCTAGTTCGAATAGACAGTGGTTCTAGTTTATTGGTAGGTTTATAATTTGGATTTGATTCGAAAACATAGGGAGGCTTTCCAAATACTGGTTCATTATCAAAATACTTTGTTGGAGTAATATTCTGCAAATTTGGCAATTGTATTGATTGGCTTGCGAAATTTTGATTTGTAAAGTCATTTCTTTATTTCAGTGTCGTAATGAGTTCATTACAGTAAGGGAGACCGAGTACAAAAGTAACACTTTGTACTTTTACCTTGATTTCTGGCTGGGTGTTACTATTACCATTCATTTAATATAACTATATAAAAATTCAGTTTATATTCTTTACTCTAGCAATTCGAATTATCACATTATAGTGAGTTTTATATGAATTATAGAAATTTAAAAAAAAATCGCCACTTGTTACTTTCGACCACGAAGGCAGGTCGAAAGTAACACGTTTTGGGTCGAAAGTAACAAGCCGAAGGGGTGGGTAATGAGTACAATATTGTACATGGTAAATTAACAAATGATTTATTTAAAATCTTTATCATATACTGATAACACAAATAAACTTCTGTATTTTCCATCCATCCACTAGAATTGCCCGTTCCAGTACATCCAACAGGACCCTCACGGATCATGTGGTCTTGGAATCGTTTCAGTGGGAATATGAAAAAGGGTGGGATGTGTCCGCCTTGAGCATTGATGGCAACAGCAACAGTTACCAATCTTCCTCGTTCTGCCGATGTTACTGCACTTACTTGTTTAATTCCTTTTTGGGCTACAATTTTGCTAGGTTTTTGGACAGTGGTCACCCCTGTTTCGTCCATGTTACAGATATCTTTTGGCTCAAATTGGTACCTATCCATAACATCAGCAAGGTTGTCAAAAAATTTACTCACAATATGCTCGTTGAAACTTGATGCCCGCGACAGACTTGTTGATTGAGGACATCTTAAAGACAGGCTCGGGTGTCGTTTTAAAAAACCAGTCAACCATTCCTTACCCGCCATTCGAGTATCGTGTTTGTAGGAAATGATTTTTCATTCTTAAGCGGTAACTCGTATGCCAGTTAACGTACTTCAGTTGGGGATAACCCAAAATAAACTGCTGAGCACTCGATTAAGTAGTCGCGTAGATTAAATTCTTCGTCGTTGGTAAAACACGGTTGACGCAACGATAGCCCACAACAGCGGTAGCATTTCCTGCTTTTATTTTATTTATAAATCTATATAATGTTACATGGCAAACATTATATTTTTTGCCAGGCCTCTAATGGTTGCAGCATCTTTAAAATGCTCTTCAGCAGCTTTTTGATATACTCCCGTGTCCGTGGTTTCTCGTTCAGTTTTTCTAATGCGTTGACGAGGCATTCTGTGGAAAAAAAAACAAAAAAATTATAAATAATTAAATCACCACGAGGACAAAAGTAACATGTTACTTTTGTACCCATAGGGCTATGTTACTTTTGTACCCGTTCACATTTTTGTCAAAACGTACAACATAACCTTAAATCGGAGCATGCTACACAAAAATGAATTTACGCAATGTGTAATCACTTTAATACAGAATAGATCAACAAATACATTCAGATTCCTACTTACTTTTAAGACTATCTAAACTTTGAATAAGAAAACGTCAAAAACCTACTTTTGATGTGTAAATTCTCGTAGTGTCCTGTTACACAGCCTAACAGCGCGTGGTGTACGTGGTAACTAAAAGCAATTGAGGGGTTCACTCCCGGCTGTCACCTGACAGCAGCAAAGCGGTGTTCGCCTATTGGATAAATCTAGAGAGCATTTATTACTTTCAACCCGCCGTTACTTTTGTACCCGGTCTCCCCTACTAAAAACAGTGCTGTACTGAACTCATTACAGCATTGTTTTTAGTTATATTTTTCGTTTTGTGGTTGACAACACTGACATCCTATCCTTTCGAATGTCAAAACGCGTCCAATGCATGTCAATTGTCAATATTAAACCATGTAGAGATTTGAACGCACTATTGAAATTATATAATCAGTCAATTCTTGTATCAGTCACACAAACAGCGAAAATAAAATACAAAAGGCACTAGGAGGTATAATCTGAATTTTTCATCGAATTCCAATAAATTTCTCACAATTCTTGACTGAAATAGAGAAAATATCTTCTGCAACTTGTTTTAGAATATACTATAATATTCGCAGGTGTATTATGTTTAGGAACAATTAGATTTTTGTTCTGATAATGGGATGAAGGTTGAATTTTTCTATACTTGGATGTGGATTATGCAAAAATAAATTCCAGTTTGTAGAAAAGTTCAATTGCTGTCTCTTTATCTCCCTATTTTCTAATATTTTACAGGTATCATTGAAGTTTCTTTCATTACTGTCTAATAAGTTCCTGACATTTTCATCGACAGTATTATAAATTACTGGTTGTCCAACTTTTTCTGATATATTTTTATAGATTATTAATTCGTTATTATTGAATTCTTGCATTTGTATTTGATAGTCATACTGTTATTTGATTTGTTTGATTCTATCTAAAAAATTTAGAAGTGGTTCTTTGGAAAGACGTAAATTTTAGGTATAGATCTGGTAATACGTCAAAATTAATTCTGAATCCAAATTTTTCAGTCTCTAACTCAACTATAAAAGATTGAAGTTTGTGAGAATTTCCACTGAATTCAGGTTATAATTCTCCAAAAATTTTTAAATCACTAATATCTACTGAATTATTCTGATGCGTTGACGATTGCATCATTTTTGTATTGAGTTTTTTCAATTTTTCAATTAGATCGTCTATCTTGACTAATGATTTTTAAACAATATGTTTCTTACACTAATAATTCAATCAAAATAAACGATTTGTTATTCCTTTTGTCTAGGGATAATGAAAAACTAGGGGCAATAGATCGACTCACGTAGTTTTCTCCTTCCTGGATTGAAGGGTGCTACTCCCTTAATCCTCGGGGTTGTCTTCAATATTGAAAAGTTTGCAAGCAGTCGTGAGAGGGTTCACGAGGCTGGAACGTCTATACAAAATAAATTGTTTATGAGTATTTTGAGAACCCAGATACCCATTTTTTTGAAACTTCACATATCAAATACTAAGTTGAACCCAAAAAAATTCACTTTATATATATATATATATATATATTCATTTGTTCATTCATTTATATATATATATTTTTTTTCAATATAAATCAAACTCATGAAATGTTATTTTGGCGTTTTGGGTTTCACGCAGCGATTTTCGGCACCGACCCAACTCACATGACCCAGTACATTTACTTTTCTAGATTTGATTTCACTTCCCAATACATAATATAGGATCGAACTTCAATATGTCTAATTCCAACTTAGCTGAATTATGTTGATACAAAATGCTTGCGGCATTTCGCTGAAATCGACTAGCTAGATAATTTTTGAAAAATTCTTAGCAAAGTTTCATTAGTACTTTAAACTTCTTAAGATATCCTTTTTATTCAAACAAAAATTTGTTTATGTTAGGACATTATTAACATCTTACATTCTCAAATTTCATTGTTGTAGCTCTCTTTCATCGTAGGATATAATTATTTTTTTGGGGGTACGCAATAATAGAAGCTTAAGTTAATGTTAATAAATTACATTGCCTTTAGGTTCCATATTGACTCTTGGCTATTTAAAACTTTGAGACGAGCGTCAAAAACGAAGCTACAGGATATTTTTCATTCTCATTTCTCAAGCAAACGTGTTGTGAAAAAGTTTAATATAATGCTCGTGAATGTCATTTAGAGGTTTCAGAAGATTCGATTCTGAAAAATCATCGCTTTTGTATAATTTGATCTTGAGTATATAAGGTATTTCAAAGGACAAGTGTTTACCCGTCCGAAATTCTAGTATGATGATAAAAGAAGACCTTATTTGCCGATAGAAACATTTTCCTGATTATGTTGCCATATGCACGGGATTTTAGTCATTCTATTTTGAAGTGGTACAGATTCAAGTGGAACAGGATTTTAGCTGAAATAAAATTGAAGAAAAACTGTTAGGTTACTTTTGATTCAAGATACTTGAACTTGAATATATATGAAGTATTTCAAATCATAAGAGCTTACCTGAAGAAAAATATTCTAAATCGTTCTCGATGGAGTTGATATGCTTACTGTACATTAGTTTTTGGAAGAAGGGAATTTGAGGTCGAACAGAACTAAAGGAAAACTCTGAGAGGTTGTTTTTAATTTGCGATAGAGCTTAGTTTTTAGTTGTGGCGTTTGTACTGGTACAACACTGTTCCGGAATACGTAAAAGGACTTAAGAATAAACACTCGAAAGCTCCTGACTTCACGTCAAATTCTATCTTTTTGTGCTAGATTTATTATTATTAGAATTATTATTATGATTATTATAAACTGTTACTAAGAGGGGAGGCTAGGCCTATAATCCCTCAAGATCCCTCAAAAATCATGCGTTACATGTGATAATAAATAAATTTATAATAATATAATATAATAATAAAGGTCTTTATTTCCAATAAATAGAAATCCCAAGGGAAGTTCACCCAGAGGTGTTCTACCACTTATCCCTTGTTACAGTTAAGCAATTTGGGCATTTACCATTTATAAAGATAAAATAAAAAACAAAAATGAAATAATACATTTCTGAGCATACTCAATAGATCTACATCTTATTCTCGGAGACTGATTTTTAAAAACAAATTAGAGACGGCCAAGGAAGTAATCTTTTATGTCAGTCCTAAATCGATTTTTGCTGAGCTGTTTCAGGTGTTCAGGAATATTGTTGTACAGTCTATAAATATTATATCTGAAACTTCTTTGAAAGGTAGATGTTCTGTGATGGGGACATGACAGTAAATTCCTATATCTTATATTGACGTTATGAACATCAGCTCTATACCTTAACTTACTAAAGAGATAGGGTGGACATCTCTTGACTACTATTTTGTGATTTCTAGTTGATTAGTTGGTATTGTGAAAGTCTATAGTACTTCTGCACTCAATATCGAATGAAGATTTATTGGGATTCTACATAAACCTACAAGGACAGCCTAGAAATAGATTGAAGGCACAGTCGCTGAGAGACAGTTTGGACTTTTGCACTGCACAACACTAAAAACATAGTCATTAAGAGAGTTGAAAATTTTTCTGATTGGCATTTCAATTCATTCGTCATGTTGATATTTAAATAGATAATTCATCTCCATTTTCTTAGTGTAACTCATAGAATCTCATTATCAATTTATTATCATCATTTATCATCACCATTGGGGTTATGAAATATCGATGTCGTGATTTTATCGCTCCTACGAAAATTGTTATGAAAAGTTATTTCCAGACCAAATTATTGTGAATTTGTTTGTCTAGCACAATTAAGATAGATTATTTTCGATTATTCAGGCGAGTTCATAGTGTAAAAAGACTGAAAGTGCCAATTTTGGTTTTAAAAGTATTGTCAACAAATACGACGGCAACGAAAGATTACAACATCTTTACGTTGCAAAATATAAACATTGGGGAGTCCGCAGACAACCTCCCTTAAGATCAAAAACTTTATTATTATTATCTAAGTGAAGTATGAAAATAAATCCATATGTCAACATCCAAATGTGAGAAATATAAATTCGCAATAAAAAGAAATTCGAAAAGGTTAAGTTGTGCATTGTGTGGAGATAAATTTCATTGGCAGTGTGTCGATATTAACGAGGAAGAAATGAAAGTAGTTTTAGAATGTGATAATATTAAATATTATTGTAATGCTTGTAAGGAGAATCCCACTTTAACCGAGCTCAAGAATATGGTACAAACATGTTAGGATAAAATGGAGGAACAAAAAGATACTATCAATAAGTACATAAAATTTATTGAAGAAAATTTGCCTTCTACAAGCAAGCGACCGATAACACAACAGAGAAGAACTTACACTGATGTTTTGTTGATAAAACCAATAAAGGATCATAAAAGTGATATCACGAGAACCGAAATATGTAAAAAAATTGATTCGGGTGACTTGAAACTGGCAGTTTCCGGGATGAAAAACATAAAGAAAGGAGGAGTTATGATTGGCTGTGATGGAGACAAAACCAGGGATGTTATATCGGCTAAGTTTACTGAGGAATTGGGGAATAAATACCAAGTAATAGAAGCAAGTTTAAAAAATCCAAAAGTAGCAATACGAGGGGCGGAAAAGAGATATATGGACCAGAGTAATGATAGTATATTAAAATATCATTGAACAAAATGACTTGAGACAAATTGATGAGAATATAATGAATAAACTGGAGATTGTGCAGAAATATGAAATAAAATCGAAGAAAAATTATTGTAATATTATTTTGGAAATCGAAGGTAAACTGAATTTAGGATAGAGAAAATGTTTAGCAACTGATTATTATAATATTGTTAGATGCTTCAATTGTGCAGGGTTCAACCATTTTGCAAAGAAGTATACAAAAATAGAGCTTACTTTAAATGCACGAAAAATCATAATACTAATGAATGTAACTCTGGGAAATTGAAATGTATAAATTGCATAAGAAATGTAGAAAAACTGAAAATGAATCTTGATGTGAGTTTCCGATATAAATTGCCCATGCTATCAAAGAATTGTTGAGAATATCTGTAGAAAAACTTATTTCGGAGATAAGTAGCAATTATTGAGTCAAAAAATGTTGTATCTTAATTGTCAAGGATACCTGAATAATAAGGATAACATAGAGGTACTTATACTGAAATGGAGATCTGTAATTGTTTGTTTATCAGAAACACAGATCACAGAAGATATTAACGCAAGTGAATTAAAATTAAATGGATATAAACCAATAAACTGTATTTCCAAAAATAAGCATACTGGAGGTGTTTTGGTTTTATAAAGGATTCCTTGAATTATATACTGAAATATGTTAAAAATAAAGGCAATTACTTATGGATGATTATATTTGAGGTCAAAGTCAGATCACAAAAGTTTTTCATTTCCACCTTGTATCATCCTCTGGCAACTTGGGTGAACAATTTCTTGAATGATCTCGAAGAATTGTTGGATCAAATGTGTGAATTTGATGGAGTGACCATATGTACTGGACATTTTAATTTGGATTGGAGAAAATATTCTAATAAATGTAAGAATATAATTTATTAATGGGGATTAAATCAGATAGTAAGGGACTTCACAAGAATAATGAAAGATAGTTCGACTTTAATAGATTATATAGTGACGAATGACCAAGGATTGGAGCATAAAGTGTGGCATTCTCTGAAGATATCAGACCATTCCATTTTGACGGTTAATTTGAATTTCCAAGAGGATCTGAATAAGAAAACAAGAATACTACGTACTTATAAAAATTATGATATGAACTTAATGCAAGATACATTAATGAATATTGAATGGAAAAATGATAGCTCCAATGTGAATGAATTACTTTCCAATTTTGTTGAACCTATGTGGCTGTAATAGATCAAATGTGTCCCATGGTTGCGATACAACCGGAAAGAAGTATTGTTTCCAGGTGGCTAAATGAGGAAATATTAAAACAAATGAGAGAAAGAGATGCAAAATATGAACAAGCAGTTTGGACAGGATCGGATCAAATATGGTAAGAATATAGAGAACTTAGAAATTTCGTCACCTATAAAATACGAGAAACTGAAAAGAAATATTATGTTGGGGTTGTACATACAGAAAACTGTTGAAATATATGGAAGAAGCTCAAGCACTTATTACCTGGGAAAGAGAAAGATTATTCACATAGAATTAAATTCAAAAATCAAATGATTGAAGATGAGTCCGTAATAGCCGAGAAATTCAATGAATTCTTCATCGACAGTATAAAAAATATAATATTAAATAACACAAAGTATTACAGTTATGATAGATATCTACTTAATATTGAAAATTATGGGTGCTTTTCAAATTTCAGGATGCTCGGTATGAAAGAATTAAAACACATTATTATGTCTCTCAAAAATACGTCAGTGTTCCAGGCAGTGGGAAATAGGTTGCTGGATGTTGTTAATACGTCGTTGGAAAGTGGAATTTTTCCGGAGAAATGGAAAACATCGACGGTGATACCCATACAGAAGGTTCATGGGACGTTCTTGTGTGAAGAGTTTAGAGGAATAAATACTGTGCCAGTATTAGAGAAAACGCTTGAAATTGTAGTCAACAGCGAAAATAAATTAAAAGCATTATGGAAGGTAATAAAACATCAAAATTCAAAGCCAAAGGGTGAACTGGTTGAAATGGATATCGACGCAGACATCATGAATGATTACTTTGCAAATATTGGCAGGAAAATTAATCAAGAACTGAAAACACCTCAGGAAAACAAGTTCATAACTAAACACTTGAGTCCAGACAATGAAAAATCATGCTTTTTTTTCGATAGTGACGCAAATGAAATCAAACGAATAATAACATCTATAAAATCGAAAGAATCAACAGATATATATGAGGTCAATATGGAAAGTTTAAAGTTACTTAGTGACGAAATTAGTCATCCAATTTCTGTCATTGTCAATAAATGTTTGCAAGAAGGATGTTTTCCAGATGAATTAAAAATAGCCAAAATTATCCCTATATATAAGAAAAAAGGAGTGAAAAATGATTGCGATAACTATAGGCCGATTGCAATCTTACCTTGCATATCGAAAATTTTGAAATGATCATTAAAGTACGAATGTTGAAATGGATGGAAAAAAGAACTTTTGGAACAAAAACCAGCACGGGTATAGAAAAGGTCGAAATACTACTACTGCTCTTATGGACATCATCACGAAACTTATACAGGCAATAGACAGGGGTGATGTAGTGGAGATGCTTAATTTTGATTTGAGCAAGGCTTTTGATGTGGTTTCACATGAGATCCTATTTGGGAAGCTAATGTCGTGTGGTTTCAGGGAACTGTGCTCAAATTAATTAAGTCTTATTTGGAGAACAGATACCAACAGGTTAATTGAGGGGTAAGACATCTTCTCGGAAGAAGATCGACTGTGGTGTTCCCCAGGGTCAATTTTGGGACCCGTACTTTTTTGATTTACATAAATGATATAGGATTTCGGCATTGTGACGGTTTATGTATTTATTGTGATGACACTTCTGTAATCATTGTATCAAAATGTATGGAGGCCCTTCTACGAAAGAAGGAACTGGTTCTAACAGAGGTAGAAGAATGGTTTTCGGGAAATCTTTTGAAGTTGAACACGAAAAAAACAACAAGTTTGGTATTTGGCACTAGACAATGTCGAGAGTATGAGAATTTTTTGGGTATGGTTCTGGACAACAGATTGGATTGGACCTCCCATGTAGAACTTGTATGTTCCAGGTTATCAAAGATTCTCTATTTATTGAGAAGACTGAAAAAATGTGGCACCTATGAGATGGTGAGAACTGCCTATTTTGCAAACTTCCAAAATGTATTGCAGTATGGGATACTTTTATGGGGCAAAGCCTCTGAGACCTCGAGAGTACACATCCTGCAGAAGAAGGCCATTAGAATCATGCATGATATCAAAAGAAGAGAATCATGTAGACCAGTCTATGTTAAATATGGAATACTCACCTTTCCATCACTCTATATAAAAAGAGTGTTTGACATATATCCATTCCAGAAAAACCATCTTGATGCAGAATGGATCATGGCATTCGTTTAACACCAGGTATAAAAACGACCTATTAACTCCTTTGCATAAACGGAAGTACACACAGAATTTCTCGACTTACTGGGGAATCAAGATGTACAATAGTTTACCTATGGATGTGAGGAATCTCCCAGAAAAGCAATTCATGAAAAAAATTAAAGAAACATTGATGAAAAATGCTTTCTATTCAGTAGAAGAGTTTTTAAGTTATAATTGGTCTTGTTAGAATTTAAGTTTGACTATCCATGTAAATTATTGATGGAAATAAATTACTCATTACTCATTACTCATAACAGAATATTGTCAACGAAATAAAATTCTATCTAAAGACCAATCAGGTTTTGGAGCTGGTCATTCCTGTGAAACTACATTGTTAAATAGTTGTGACAAGTGGATGAGAGAAATTGACAGTGGTAGGTCAATATTAGTGGTAGTTTTGGACTTTCAGAGAGCATTTGAGACAATTGATAGAAAATTAATTTTACTTAAAATTAAAAAACTGGGGTTGTCTGGAAGGGTGTTGCGATATTCTCGCAACAAAGGACAGTTCTTGGAATTTGGGGCAGCGGCCGTTACTTCCAAGAATGCCTTCTGTCGGACGGAATTTTGGAAATCCCTAAACTTAGCTACCTGAACTTTTGTACACGTCCGAACTCTTTCAATTATTGAAATTCATTCTGTCTACACTTCTGAAGGTGGTCACTTCTAGAAGTAAATTCTCTCTCAAGACGCTCTCGTGCACAGTACTCAAGTAAGTTCTCCTTTTATCAATTTACTTTCACGAGTCTATAACGGCACTCAGAACTACAAGTTCCACTAAAGATCTCTCAAAATAATCTGTTTTCGGGTCAGTTAGCTACCCTAGTTCATGTGTATGTGAAATACTCAGTTGAAATTCTCTACGTAAAAGAAAAAGGTTGTGAATTGTGAACCTGTGACGCAATTACACATCGCCAAGGCACAATTCATCAGTGGAAGTTTGTGAAGCTTTATCCAAAGTGCCTGCACCTTATTCAGAGAAATCTACCCTCGACGATTGAAGCAGAGCTGTGGTGAACTCCAAACAACAAATAAGGTCAGATCTCTTTATCATTTATATTACCAGAAGTGCCTAGATTGAGCAAAGAGGTTCAAATCCTTGGTTATTATAGACACCTAAAAACTCTTTCTGTGAGTGTAATCTCAAGTGCCGAACATTGTGTACCTATTCTTATCTGTGAATACATAATTTTATTGTAACTACAAACTTGTTTTTATTCACCTTGCAAACATCTTTTCTACCAAAGATAATTTTTGGATCTACTGTTTTAGTATAACCAGCAACTCAGGAAGTCCGCTGCCCTCATTAAGCGGGTGATTATTATTACTTCTAATTTTGTACCCGCACAAATTGGTCCTTCGAGCCGGATCCAAGAATTCGACTTTGGTAGAATCACATTCTGTGATTTTGTTCTTTCTTCTTTCTACTTTGTTAAGTTCTTCATTTTTTATATATAGAACATTTTAATTAAGCTCTATTTAAAATGGAAAACGTATCTTATAATAACCTTAAGTCTAAGCGCTCAACATTCAAAGCAAAAATAACCAGGACTATCAATTGGTTTGATCAAAACTCTAGATCAGAATCAAATCCAAAGGTTTCAAAGAGATACCTCGAATCACTCGAGGCTGCTTTCAAAGGATATGACGAAGTTCAGGATTCCATTGAACTTTTGCCGAATTACGAAAATTTTGATGATGAAAATCGTGAGGAAGTAGAAGTGAAATTCCGTGCCATTGCTGGAAAAATTGAACTTCAAATTAAACAATTGTCATCCTCTAATATCAGAACTTCTATTCCTCAAGGCCATTGTAATATTAGCTTACCACAGATTAATACTAAACCGTTCAAGGGCGATGTCTCTGAATGGACTTCTTTTTTACAATTATTTGATGCTATGATTATATCAAACACTTCTCTCTCTGCAATTCAGAAGTTTATATATTCAAAGATGTCGTTGCGAGATGAACCCCTCAAACTTATAGAAGGTTTATCTGTAATTGATAAAAATTTTGAGATGCTTTAAGTATTTTGAAAAAAGGTATGAGAACAAGATCAATGTCAAGATCAACACTCATTTTATTTCCTTGTTAGAGACCACTCCAATGAAAAAATATAATGCTGTTAACTTAAGAGAATTTGTAACTATTGTAAAAGAAATTGGGATTCTTTGCATAATCTGGGTTATTCCGTGGCAGAACTGCTGGAATTCTTCCTCATTTATGTTCTTAGCAAAAAGACTGACGTCTATACCAGAAGAGCTTTTGAAACTGAAAGGAATAGTGAACAACTACCTTCTTTAAATCAGTTTTTTTAATTTTTAGAAAAAAGAAGTTCAGTTTTTGAAAATTTGAGTAATTCTGAGGTACCAGTGATCAATAAAAATTGGAGATCTCCCCATAAAACTTCTCTTCACATGGCTAACCATCATGGTACATCAAATTCACAGAAATGCTCTTTCTGCAATGACATATCACACAAAATTTATTCTTGCGACAAGTTTAAAGGCAAATCTCTTATCGAAAAGAAACATTTCATAAATTCTAAAAAACTCTGCTTCAATTGTCTAGGTCACGGTCATCAAGTAAACCAATGTAGTTCTAAAAGACTTTGCATGGTGTGCTCTAAAAATCATCATTCTTTGCTTCATCACAATAAAAAACTCACAGTCTCGCAATTCACAAAATTCTTCTTATGCTGGACATCATGCTGAGGTTTCCTCTCGCAGCTCTAGCCCAAATAATTCGCATTTCAACTCGCGACCAAGACTTCCTCTCTCCTCAAATTCCGGATCTCAAGCCCAACAAGAATCACAGTCCAGGCAGGAAGTCGAATATAGTGTTCCCAAAGGTTCTCAGGCATTCTCTGGTATTTCCACAAAATATAACCATGTTCTTCTGGCCACCGCTAATGTATACTTATACAACTCTCAAGGGCACAGAATCAAGGCCAGAGCCATTCTCGACAACGGATCTCAAACTTCATTTATCAAGGAAGACTTAGTCAAGAAACTAGGTTATGTGCCTTACAACCACTCAACCATAGTTTCAGGAATAGGATTGAGCAATAATCGTTCTACAAAAATGATAGATCTCACTATATTTTCAAATATTCCTCCACATCAAAGGTTCAAATTGAAATGTGCTATTCTTCCGAGTATAACATGCCAACTTCCACCATTCAAGTTGAATGTTTCTCAGTGGAACATCCCTAGTGAATTGAGACTAGCGGATCCCGATTTCGCTACACCTTCAGATATCGACATGCTCATCGGTGCCGGTCTTTATTATGAGTTACTTTTCCAAGGCAGTCTTTCTCTTGGTAAAAATCTACCTACTTTTATCAACATCCACTTGGGATGGGTTGTTGGAGGTTCATTTCCATCTCAGCAACAGAAACAAGCTCAGAAATCTCTCTTGAGTGTAGCTGGAAATGAACACAGCAGCATTTCTCTGCTGTCTCGAGAATCTGAGGAATCGGAACTTGAGCAGCAAGTCTCTAGATCCTGGATGCTGGAAGATGTTTCGAAGGCTATGTCTCTCTCTCCGGTTGATGAAGCTGCAGAAACATCGTTCATCAATACAACCAAGGTCTCAATGGATGGCAGGTTTCAACCATTAAAACCGTTAAAATCTCCAAAGGAAAATCTGAAACTTGGAGATTCCTTCGCCATAGCTCAAAAAAGGTTTGGCAACCTAGAAAAAAGATTTTTAAAAGATCCCCAATACTATGCACAGTATAAACAGAACCGTCCAAAATGTTATCGTTCTGTTCCTGATCTCAAAATAGGGTCCTTGGTTCTTTTGAAGGATGAGGATACCCCACCACTAAAATGGCCTTTAGCTAGAGTATTGGAAGTTTTCCCAGGAAGGGATAAAAAAATAAAGTAGTAAAGCTGAAAACGGCAGATGGAATCTTCACTAGAAGCATTTCTAAATTGTGTCCCCTTCCCATATCAGAAGAATCTGAAAATTAGACTCACTTCTCCAATTGGACAACACGTATTATTTCCTATGAACTGTGATTCTCTTGCTTTTCTCGTTAGTTGATTGCTTTCTTCTCTCCTTTTATTTTTTCTTTTATATTTGTTTTTTATTGGCACGATTCTTGTTGAAGCTAGAAAACTTCAACAGGCGGGAGTATGTTACGATATTCTCGCAACAAAGGAGAATTTCTTGGAATTTGGGGCAGCGGCCGTTACTTCCAAGAATGCCTTCTGTCGGACGGAATTTTGGAAATCCCTAAACTTAGCTACCTGAACTTTTGTACACGTCCGAACTCTTTCAATTATTAAAATTCATTCTGTCTACACTTCTGAAGGTGGTCACTTCTAGAAGTAAATTCTCTCTCAAGACGCTCTCGTGCACAGTACTCAAGTAAGTTCTCCTTTTATCAATTTACTTTCACGAGTCTATAACGGCACTCAGAACTACAAGTTCCTCTAAAGATCTCTCAAAATAATCTGTTTTCGGGTCAGTTAGCTACCCTAGTTCATGTGTATGTGAATTACTCAGTTGAAATTCTCTACGTAAAAGAAAAAGGTTGTGAATTGTGAACCTGTGACGCAATTATACATCGCCAAGGCACAATTCATCAGTGGAAGTTTGTGAAGCTTTATCCAAAGTGCCTGCACCTTATTTAGAGAAATCTACCCTCGACGATTGAAGCAGAGCTGTGGTGAACTCCAAACAACAAATAAGGTCAGATCTCTTTATCATTTATATTACCAGAAGTGCCTAGATTGAGCAAAGAGGTTCAAATCCTTGGTTATTATAGACACCTAAAAACTCTTTCTGTGAGTGTAATCTCAAGTGCCGAACATTGTGTACCTATTCTTATCTGTGAATACATAATTCTATTGTAACTACAAACTTGTTTTTATTCACCTTGCAAACATCTTTTCTACCAAAGATAATTTTTGGATCTACTGTTTTAGTATAACCAGCGACTCAGGAAGTCCGCTGCCCTTCATTAAGCGGGTGATTATTATTACTTCTAATATTGTACCCGCACAGGGTTTTTCAATGATTTGAGTCATATTTGACAGGGAGGACGCAAAAAGTAAAATTTGGAAATTTTGTATCATCAAATGAGAAAAATGAATTTGGGGTACCTCAGGGTACAAACTTGGGAACAATATTATTCCTATTATATATAAATGATGTTATAAAATATGTTTGGAATTGTGAAATTACTTTATTTGCAGATGATACTAAGATATATATTTCTGGATATGATATTCATATTTTGTTCTGATTAATCAGAGAGGATTTGGATAGGTTGTTCATTTGGCTTTGCGATAATAAATTGAAGGTCAATATAAAAAAGTCTAAATATATGTTAATGGGTAGTGAATATAGGTTACGTAATACTGACATAGGTAATTTCAAAATTCATTTTCATGAAAATGAAATAGAGAGGGTTACTGAAATGAAATACTTAGGACTGATATTGGATGAAAATTTGAAATTCCAGCCTCACGTGGATTATATTACAAATAAAATGTCAAAAAAAGTAGGTGTCATCTCTAGAATAAGGAGTAAAATTGATGTGAATGCCTCACTGATGTTGTTTGGATCATTGGTACTTCCTCATGTGGATTATTGCTCGTCAGTAATGTTTAATTTGAATAAAAGTAGCATAGATAGGTTGCAAAAGGTACAAAATAGAGGTATGAGAATTATTTTTGAATGTAATAAGAGAACTCCCATAAAAAATATGTTGAAATGCTTAAACTTAATGAGTGTCAATCAAAGAATTATTTATAGAACACTAGATTTAATATTCAAAGCCTGGAATGGAATGTTACCAGAATATTTGAGTGAAAACCTAAAACTTCCTAATGAGATCCATAATTATATTACACGACATCGAGATGATTAATGAATAAATCCACATTTAGTAGAGGGTTGGTTCTTTTCAATGAACTACCTGAAAATATCAAATATGGCAATAATTATAAGGAATTCAAAAAATGTTCAATAAATTATATTTCTGAAGAATTTGTTTAGGTTAGTGGATTCGATGTATAGTGTTTTCAATAGCCAAGTGCTAAATAAAGCTTATTATTATTATATTATTATTTATTTCAACAAAATTCAAAAATTTTCAGTTATGACTAAACTCTATTACTATTTTCCAGCGGAAAGAAGATTGAAGGGTATCACGTTTTTCGAGCTTCAAGCAGCCGTTGCTGAAATAGGAAGAAGAACCTGTGAACCGCACGTCCTGAGGTCAAGGCTTCTGGTGAGTAGCCACAGTGTGTATCTTCAATAGCTAACTAACTCTACAAAAATTGTTTGCAGGAAGCGAAACAGTATTTGATAGATTGCATCGACCAATTGAAACATGAACCGAGTTGTTTGCCAGAAGGTCAAATACTCATCCAAGCCAAGCAGAACCTTATAAATATTGATATTATTCTTCAAAGATTTCACGAAAGTCTAAGCGGTCCAATATTATAATATTCTTAATTTGCATGTTTACCCTGGTTTAATCTCATTTTATTGAAATGCAATTATCTATATTTCACTCTCTATTTGGTGAGGAATTTTATTACTTAAATTACATAATCTGATCATTGCCGGAGACAAATATTGAACAATGTTATGTTCTCTCAAGAACTTATTTAATTTTGGGTTAGTCCCATCTTGTATTCCTTCAAAAAATAAATAAATGAAGAAAAACACCTGCCATAGATTCTACCGGCCCAAAAATACGTGAAAACAGAACTGAATATATGATGTTAATTGCCAGATATGTTATTAAGGCTATTGAGCAAATGAAGTAAACATCTACGGATTGACCAAGGATTGCAAAAAAAGGGAAGAAAAGATAATTAGCGCCAGCAAGGGTTATTTGCAAGATGAATCCTATGATCCATCTCTGAGAAAAATAGAAAGGCCAAAAAAGTCGTGAAATCTTGAAGATCCACAGATTCAATAATTAATATATCCAAAGCACATCAACAGTTACTTATATAAGGATTTGCATAACAGTGATAAACCTCAGTAAATTAATAGGTACTCAGACTTCAATAAACATATCCTCCTTTTCGAGGGTAAGACACCAGATATGATGCATAAATCAGAATGCAGAGACCATCGAAGTAAAGATAGTTGAGGTAAAGATAATTAAGTTGAGGAATGAGTAAAACATATAATATACCCTCAATGAATATATCTAGCCTCCAATAGGTAAGATACGGTAAATAATATAAAAGGCAAAGACAATTATAATATATACGACGTATATGATAAAGTAGGTAAAGAAGCCTTAGAGAAACTAAAATATTTTATTAGGAGAAAGAAACAAAAAATCAATCAATCCGCAGTGTTACCATCTGACTCATCAGCATCATCCTGTGTAATATCGAGTTTAATATGCGAAACATGAAAATTACCGAGAACACTTTCGTTCAGGTCTTCTAGGTTGTATATAACGGACGATATAACTTTGTTGAGTATGGAAGGAACATTTTTAGGTACTAGTATGGCCGAAAACTGATTATTCGCATCTGAAATGACGACATTCTTTTTCCACACTCTATCACCAACACAATATCTGGCGTCTCTTCTCCTCAGATTGTGACGTTGTGCATTCACATTGTGAGCGTGATAAATTCGTTTCCAAACTTCTTAATATAAATCAGGTAACTTTTCCTGTAAAAACGGATCCAATAACATTTTCTGTATAGAAACAGTATTATTCACGTTTTCCGCATTGTGTCCGAAAAAAACACCATCGGTTTCTAAGGAAATAGAAGTATGAAGGTGAGAGGTCTGTTACCTCGTGTTTGGCCAATCTAATCGCCTGAGCTATTTCAAAGATATGTATTTCCCTTATTCTATTTTTTCTGAATGAAAGATCTAATTGCTATAGTGATAGATTTATTCACCCTTTCAGTTGGATTAATTCGAGGAAAATAACGAGCGTTGTACCAGATCTTTTGTACATTGTATTTTTTATAAGCGCCTTGCATTCGTTAGATGTGAATTGTACGCCATTGTCTACAGAAATTATTTGTGGCACGCCAAATAATAGAAAAACTTGGTTTTCAATGAACCTACATACAGTCTTGGAAGTTGCACGATTTAAAGGTTGTATCAAGACAAATTTGGTGAATCAATTAGTAACAACTAGAGCATATTGATTACCGTTCTTATATCTACAATATGGTCCCAAAAGATCTGCCCAAATCTATAATAAAAATAATAGTAATTATAATAATAATAGTTTATTGATCCTTTTAGACATAACAAGGTATGTTTAGGACAAGTCACAGATGGAAGTTACTTCAGAAGATATCAAAATTATCCTGAAAGTACTCATTAACACTATAATAACACTTTTACAGAAGTATCTGCTTAACAACTTTCTTAAAATTTATTACATTAAGAGACTTAGTATTACGGGGAAGGTGGTTGAATATTTTAATGCATTGATACTTAGGTGACATTTCAAACTTGGTTGTCCTATGTTTGGGTATTGACAATATGACATCATTTCTAGTATTATAGGAATGGAAACTAGAAAGTTTTACCAGATCATTCGGATTTACCTTAACAAAAATCAATAACCTAAAAATGAAAATAGAAGCAAGTGGCAATATTCTATATGCCAAAAAGACTGGTCTACAAGAGGATCGTGGTGCAACATTATATATCAAACGCAAAATTCTTTTTTGAAGAATAAAAACTATATTTGCATCTGTCGAATTCCCCCATAACAAGATTTTATATGTTAGGTGACTAGAAACAAACATTAATAAGTGAATGCAAGGGAAGTAAAAATCTGATCTGACATAATGCATAATAAGAACTATACAGTTTTTTTATATACTGCATCTATATGTGCATCCTATTTTAGATGCCTATCCATATTTATGCCAAGAAATGATGAGATTTCAGAATCTGAATATCGGGCAACAAGAGTAGTGACATTGTCAGAAATTGAAAAATAAACATATTCGGTCTTATTAACATTGATCATGATGGTATTTGCATGACACCAATCAACAAAGCGCTGAATCAATAATCACAGCAGCGAAGTCAATAAGTCCCATAATTTGTGTAGCTCATCCAAGGCAGCAACCTCCGAAGAGAATTCAACGGCAAACAAGATAGCTCGCAGTATATTGGTTACGAGTATTGCTTCTATTAATGAATAATTTCCTCAAATTCTTCGGAAGGTCATTGATAAACAACAGAAATGAAAGTGGTCCCAGCACAGAGTCATGCGGTATCCTCAGTTTCAGACTATGTGCACTTGATGATGCATCACGAACCCTAACAGATGCAACTCTGCCTTCAAGATAATATCACCAGTTATCTTTTTTTTAAATATATATGGAGAGAGGTACGCTCCGACTAGCTCTCAATATTTTTCTTAATTATGGACGCCACGTGATTTTGTAAAATAATGTCACACTCTCCTCTTTCAGATATTAGGAATATGACATCACGAATTAAACGTTTAGAACCAACTGGTATATTTAATAATATCATATAAAAATTATATGATAGGTATTCGATCAACACAATTTATCTGGCAGGCCCTGTATACTGTCGTGCGCACGCAAGCATATAGTTCAATATTCAAGTTTCTCTCTCAAACCAAGAAATGAAAAAGAAATCTAATTGAGAATAAAAGCACAGATAAAATAAAAATGGAAACTACTTGAGTAAAAAGAACCGCTATAACTGATAGAATGTATAAGGAAACAAAAACTTTTTTGAAAGATGACAATTTGTTGGTTCTTAATAGTGATAAGGGTTCTGTTACTGTAATAATGGAACGTGATCAATACAAACAAAATATGTATGAAATGGTAACTGCGGAAAGCTTTAAACCTCTTTATATATAATATATAATGGGTATGTTAAAGGGTTGAAAGATCTTGATATTTTAAACGATAGGGAAGCTAAAGCTTTAAAATCATATAATTCTGTTTGCCCCAAAATTTATGGCAATCCTAAATTACATAAACAAGGATATCCTTTACGACCTATTGTGTCGAGTGTTAACAGCCCTATCGGAAAGTTGACTGGGTTTATGACAGAGATTTTAACTCTGGCCTATGATAGAAATAATGAATATTTTATCAAAGACTCATTTGAGTTCGCCTCATTTGTTAATGACTTTATATTGGATGAAAACTACGTTATCATTTCCCTAGATATGGTTAACCTATTTGGAAACCTATGTGAAGAAGTTATAGTAGATGTACTTGATCAGAAATGGAACAACATTTCGAGTAATACAGAAATGCCAAAAGATCTGTTTTTTGAAATCATAAAGTTCATACTTCGCAATAATTATTTTTCCTTTGACAGTAACTTTTATGTTCAGATTTTTGGAAATACCATGGGCTCAAAAATAAGCCCGAAATTGGCATAATATGTAATGGACCATGTGTTAGATGAGTTAGATGAGTTGGTGCATAGAGTCGCATTCATTAAAAATTTGTGGACGATCTTATTGTGGCCTTACACAAAGATGATGTCGAAAATGTGTTGGAAGTTTTTAACAGTTATAGCCAACATATACAGTTTACCATCGAATTGGAGGACGCTAACAATTCTGTTAGTTTTTTTAGATACAAGATTATATAGAGTGGCCAATGTCATTCATCTTGACTGGCATAGAAAAGAAACTGCTTCAGATAAAATAATACATTTTAAATCTGACCACCAAGTACCATTGAAGGTGAATTGTATAAGGAATAGAGTAACAAAATATGTCACCCCAGTTTTTGAGGAGGTCCATGGATGTACTTTTTAATATCCTTCTTGAGAATGGGTATCCTAGAGGAATGATATCGAAGCTGCTTTATTCGGCAGCGAACATTCCACAAGTAAACAGCAGCCCGATAAGACCAGTGGTGAGATCTGTGGAAAGACAAGAAACACTCGAAGTAAAGTTTGGCAGCATCATCAACATAAGAGGACTAACTTTTAAGGTAAAAAGATGTTTAAGTGGAGAGAATACAAGGATTGCGGAATATAATCATAAGATTGTCAAAAATCTGTATAGTAGGTTGAAGGACCCAACCCCAACCAATCTATGTTCAAACGTAATCTATGATCATCGTCACATTATTTTATTCATGGCTGACGAAAATATTCAATATTTGAAGATCGTTTAAAGTTTGATTAATAGAAGAAAATAATATCTTGACGGACGATTTGGAAGAAGAAATTGTCGAATGTATTATATTCCTTGAAAATGGCGTAGATACGCCGAAACATATGTTGGAAAAATAAAATAAATAAAATAATAATTCAACAAATACCATTATTAGTAAAATAAGTGCTATACACCCAAGAAATTTTAAACAAAAAAACATATATATATATATATACGCAGGGGGCAGGGAGCCTAGAGCTTTCGGGGAGTGACGACCCCGCGTACACCAGTCAACCGATGTGCTGGGTTAGCACCCCTCACATTGTGATTGAGAATTGCTTTCGACAAAAGAACAAAACCCTCGGAAACCGCCTCCAGAGAGGGGACTGCTCTTGGGGGAAGACTGGCACAGTCCCTAGCGGAACAAGATGAAGCAAGTGGCACCATTCCGCTAACCGGAACCACAAGGCCACGCACCTCGAGAAGTATAATGCAGGGGAACAGCTTGGAGCCGACAGTGACCGATCTGGCATCTGAACTGGCGGATCCCGCTCTAATCCTAAGGCGAGGAAGGCAGCGCTGGACCAGAGACATGAATCTGAGTCTTATCAGCGCTTATTTCCAAGTGACGGAAAGGGAAACAAACACAAAGAAGTATGCAGCTAGGCTAGCTGAAAAGTGGCTTGAATCACACCCAGACAAGGAGTTCTCTGGGAAACACCTGGTGGCGCAGATGAAGAATATTAAATCCAGAAAAATCATATCACCTGATGAATTAGAGTCTATGAGAGCAAAGTCGCAAATGCGATCACCAACATCTAGAGTGAGAAGCATCCGAAGAAGTATCCAAGCAATAACCTCAACAACGCGGCAAAGCCTGATGTTACCAGAAGAGGATGAGATGAATACGCAACAAACGACAGAAACAGAACAAGTTCCAGCAGCCGAAGAAATAAAGGCTATATTTGAAGAGCTTAACTTGAAATGGATTGGAATACCAATTAAGAATAGGCCAAACATCTGCCGAATCAAACTGAACGCCGAAGGAAAAAACACCATTAAAGCAATAAACACGGCATTGAAGACTACAATTCATCAATCACAGGACTTCGAAGAGATCTGTCATAAAGTGTACTGTGCTGCTTCAGTCGCAAACCTCATCCTGGACTCATCATCTAAACAGAAGAAAAACACCGGACAACTACCGCATAAACCACTGGGAGCAAAGACTGGAGAAACGAATAACAACATTGAGGAAAGAGGTAGGAATTTACCATCTATATTTGAATAACAATCAAATGAGCAAAAGAGCTAAGGAAAAACTGAAAACCTATGCTGGAAGGATAAAGCTGAAGGAGAGTGACTCAAAGTTTAAACTTAAGATACGGAAACATGCAGAGAAACTGAAGCACTCAATAGCGGCCTTGGGAAACAGACTTAGAAGGTATCATAAGAGAACGTTAAGATACCAACAAAACAACTTATTCCAGAACAATCAGAAGGTGTTCTTTAGAAAGTTAGATGGCGGGAAAAGGGCTGAAATAACAAAACCTCCAACCGCAGAAGATATGTGGCAGTACTGGGCGTCCATATGGTCACAAGATCGAAAGCATCACGATGGGGCGTCGTGGATTAAAGAAGAGAAAGAAATACAAAGGAGCGTACCAGAAATGCCAACAGTCATGGTAACTGAAGTCGATGTCAAAGATACTATCAAAAGAATGAAGAATTGGGCAACACCTGGCATCGACGGCATTCACAGCTACTGGTGGAAGGCAATAACATCAACGCATACAGTTCTCGCCAGATTGATTGATGAGGCGCTGAAGAATCCTAGAAAGATCCCACACTACTTCACCGAGGGTAAAACTTACATGCTGCCAAAAAAAGGAGATTTGAATCTGCCAGAGAACTACAGGCCCATTACATGCTTACCGTTAATATATAAAATCCTTACTTCCATTCTTGCCCATAAAATAAACGCCCATCTTGAACTCTGTAACATAATGGCCTGGGAGCAGAATGGATGTAAAAGCAAAAGCAGAGGTGGCAAAGAACACCTGGTAGTGGACAACGAGGTAACAAAGCAGGCGAGGAAAAGGAGTAAGAACATAGCAATCGCCTGGATTGATTATCAGAAGGCATATGACTCCATTCCTCACTCATGGCTGATAGAAGTTCTAACAATATTTAAAATAGAGAGAAGAATAATCGATCTGCTAAAAACCTTGATGGCAACATGGCGAACAACGCTAACTCTCAATGAAGGTGGAACATCATATAAAACGCCAGAGATCCAGATAGAGCGGGGAATATTTCAGGGGGACGGACTCAGCCCACCCTGGTTTTGCTTGGCCCTCAACATTCTTAGCGCTATGCTCAATAGGTCCACATACGGATACTCTCTTAACGAACGGACAAAGCTCATTTGTTCTATATGGATGACCTCAAGCTGTACGCCAGAGGCAGGGTACAACTAGAAGGGGAGCTGGAACTGGTCAGAATGTTTAGCGTGGATATTGGAATGAGTTTGGGTCTGGAAAAATGTGCAACAGTAATAATAAAGAGAGGAAAGATTTCAGAGGAGGATAATGTGAAGCTCAGAGACGAGAGAGAGATCAGAATTTTAAGTAGAGAAGACCGATATAAATATCTGGGGATACAGCAAATATTCGAGATCCGGCACAAAGAAAATAAAGACCACACAAGAGAAGAACTTATGAGGGGGATAAAACTCATACTAAAAACCCAGTTATCCGCTAAGAATAAAATAAACATCTGGGCTGTTCCAGCGTTTACTTACACAGCCGGAATACTTTCCTGGTCAAAAACGGATATGCACCAAATTGACCAGAAAATCAGGTCCACAATGACCCAGTTTGGCCTACATCACCTCATTGAGAGGCTTTACTTGCCCCGGAATGTGGGCGGAAGAGGTCTCAGTTCCGTTGAGATTGCATGCAGAAAAGAAACTGACAACATCGTGAATCACTTCCTCAAAAGCCACTTACCAGTTCATAGATGGATATCTCAAGTTGCCCAAAGCATGGTGGTACAGCAAGATGAAGAGAACTATATCGAACGGTTCACACAGCACTGACGCGGGAAAGAACTGCATGGAAGATTCTACTCCAACTTACACCAAGAGGAAATAGATACAGTCGCTTCCAATACCTACCTCATTCAGGGATATATGTTCCCGCAAACAGAAGGCACTATACTTGCCATACAGGATCAGGTAGTTTCCACAAGAAATTATTTAAAACACATAATGAAGCAACATATCGAAAACACGAAATGGCGTCTGTGTAATAGAGCTGAGGAAACTATCCAACATCTGCTATCTGGATGCTCCACTATTGCGAGCACTAAATATCTTTCCCGGCACGACAATATGGGGAAGGTCGTACATCAACTTATTGCACTAAAAGAGGAACTGATTTGTCAATTCACACCTCACCACCTATATATGCCAGCAACGATCTTAGAAAATGAAAATACAAAAGTATACTGGGACTTCACCATAACAACTGATATAGCTACGGAACATAACAGACCGGATTTGGTAGTATGGAACAAACAACAGATGACAGCTATAGTAATAGATTTTGCAGTACCCCAGGACAACAACATTATGAAAACATATGGCGAGAAAATTAGTAAATATACATCTCTGGCTAGACAGATGAGGGATATGTGGCGACTTAAAAAAGTAGATATTATTCCACTCATCATGAGCGTTAATGGCCTTGTACCCAAGAAGACTATTGAACATCTTCGGGAGCTTCAGCTGCCGACCAACACAGTTACTTGGATGCAGAAAGCTGTACTACTGGAAACCGTCAATATCACTCGACAGGTCCTCTATCCACACTGAGAACTGGAACTTATCTTGGTGGATAACCACCCGACAAGTTATACGACCAACCACGTTAAGTGTGAAATTTAAAAAAATAATAATAAAAAAAAATTTAAAATATATATATATATATATATACATATGTATACAGGGTGGCCATTTGAAAACGAAACAGACGAGATTACAGACGAAATAAGATTTTTCGATAGAAATGCTCGGACAGGTCGATTTTTGTTTCGAGGGGGACAACTTAAGATGTAGGTTACGGACGCATAGCACTTCAACTCTTGCTGCTCAACCCCCACCCTTAATTTTTGAATAGGGAAGATGGGGTGAGTGATACCTCAATTCAAAGGTAATTTTATACTGATTTCAGCACAGTAATCGTTTTTTCATTTTATGCATTAGTTTTTCTATCTTTTTGTTGTTTTACTGTGTTCCTATGAACAGACAGTAGACAGAGGCCGGTAAGCCGATCGTTTGACATGGTGCTCCTTATCCAAGTTTTTACTCGTCTCAGAGTGCTGTAAAGAAACATAACAGTAAACATTTTAAAGATATAAACCATTTTTACTCCTATAAACGATTTTAACCATTGTAAACTAAATTTCTGCCAACAATACTTGACTTAGTATATAACGTGTGTCAATTTAAAAACCATTTGGAGTCGCCTATGCTTATTCTTCTGTTTTCGTTGAAACTTTAGCCACGGCGTGGCCACGGCCGTGAAATGTCTATGAAATGTCAACTATAAGCTGACGTTTGAATTTAATAAATTAAGCTCGAGGCTCAGGATAGGTTTCAGTTTATTTCTGTTTGATTCAATCTGGTGAGCTAACCCTTCATTGACAAGAACATCGACACTTTGCTTTTCACCGTCCATAACTGATAAGAAATTACTAGACTTTTCCACAGCCTCGCGGTGCCATTGTGAAAGAGCGTGAGATTTAGCATATTCATGAAACTTTTTATAATTATTGAATTGGCGTGTGATGAATCTACTTTGATAGCTTCCATGGCTAACACGGGGCTTAAATAAAACACATGACTTGCAAAGAGCACCTTTTCCACTTCGGAAGTAAGCTAACCAAGGGTATGTATTATACCATTCTCTAAGAAATGGGCGCTTTCCTGCTATTATATCATCTTTAAAATTGTAGCTTGAATCAGGTTTCCATGGGTTTGTTAACATTGAGTAAATTACATAATTATTTGTCGGGATATTATCAAGGCAGTTACCGATATCAAACGAGTCGTTAGTATTACCTTTTATATTAGGTGTTGATAAGGTGGTATGTGCAGAAGTCGATGATTGAGAACAATAAATAATCTGCATGTATGCTTACATCAGCAACGTTAATGTTACTAGTGTTTACTGAATGTTCTGCATTACTGCTGGATGCAAAGTTGATACAATTTTTATAAACATTGTCTTCTGTTAGATCTTTACACTGATTATCGTTGTCAACAGCATGTATGACATGATCGGTTTTTAAACGTTTATTAAAAAACTTTCTTATGTCCATTTTAAACTCTCCTGTAGCTAACAAAATCACACATAACACAATATCGCCAAATGAAAATTAATTTCACTTCTACACTTTATCCGTGAATATACGACTTAACACAACAACAGCTAGACACTGACTGACGCCGACGCTGGGCCGGGCACGATGTGTGTACGTGACAGTCTAAGAGGGTACAGTCAGTCAACAGAATGTACAGTCAATCATCGCAGCAACCCCTACCATAGACTAAGTAAGTACTGTAGTCTATGCCGCTACCCGGCACTCCGGCAGTATCACTTGCTCTTCAGTGTCTTGCTTATTGTTGTCAATTACGTTGTTTCTTTCACTATAATAATACTAGGGTTTGGTTATTCATGTAGTCATGTTTTTCGTTAACGTAATCTTATCCCGGCGTTTATGCGGAATTGCCGATATTTATTCATTTTGGACATTCTAAATTTTTGAAAACACTAAAACCTGACAAAAATTTATGCATAATATCCTGATTCTCAGGGAGAGCAATGGCCCCTCCTGGCCTCTCCCTGCGGACGCCCATGGTCTATACAATCCATATGGAAATGCTTCCAACCATATATTTCTAACACCCTCAACTTGTGTTAGAAACGTTCCCAAATTTTTACTAATCAGAAATTACTACACGAATATGAAATTGCTACAGAAAATATTAATTCACAGTACATTTTTAGTGAGTTATAAGTTAATCCAAAACCACTTCTTATATAAATGCAACACATACCTTTTGACATTACTATCACTGTAGCAATTGGGAACACAGCAAGAATAAACCATTTCAATTAAATTAAATTGAATAAGTTGAAAATGAATATCTCTCTAGCTGAATAACACTACTTTTTGAATAAGAAATAAGTAGTCAATGTATGGAATAAACCTAGAACACGACATGGGAAAAAAAATGGCGTTGGCATAGATAACATGAAAGTTCATGCTCGTCAAAGAATAGTCCATCAAGACCGAGATTCGATAAAATCCGTTTTTACCGATCACTAGGTACTGAGAATTCCTAATTTACCGATCCGCTTTGGGAATGACTAGAGATGTCTCTGCCGCTCGTCGAAGAAAAACGTGACCACCTTTGTGGTAGGCGAGTTCCCACCCCCTGAGTATAACCACAGCATAGATAATGTATATGATAATGTATGTTATCTATGCTGTGGAATAACTCAGGCGAACAGAGTTCGTTTATGATTTCCGATTTGCCAGAAACAGAGAATACATACAAATAACCGAAAATAAGGGTAACTTCGAAGTTGAATATTGTGAAAAATAGCTTCATAAAATATGACTAAAAAATTTTCAATTGTATCTTTGAAGCTATATCGAGTTTGGAAAAATTGGTATCAAAAAATTGAGACTCTAGGGGGTGAGCCGAATAATTGCGACATGTAGTATGAATAAAAAAAAGAATAATTTTAAGAAAAATTTTATAAAAATATATTGATATGTATAATATCACAAAACAAAATAAAAACGTGTAAAATACAATAATGAGTAAGCAAATTAAATATATATTCTATTATTAATTATAAATGTAGCAGATTTGACAATCTAATATTTTTAGTATTTAGTGTTTGTTTGTTATATTTTTGCAAAATTTATAAATGAGCATTCTCGTCAATAGATCTAACACATATGAGCTATGCTCTTGGCAAGATCTCGAATGGTCTAACCATTCTGGTTGGGTTGACTGAAGGTGTTTCAAAAAACACCTTCTTATAAGATAAAGGACTTTGCCTGCAGAATACTTGTCAATATTTTTTTCGAACACTTTCATTTCCAGCTCAGTAAATTTTTTCATCAAATTAGTTGGGCATTTCAATCTTCCCGTGGAGTTCAATTCATAGTTCTTGGAGAATATAAAAATTCCATCGGTTTCCACCATATCTTCTGTATCCTCCAAAAGAATGGAACAGTTGTATTGGTTAATTAATTTTGCTAAAAAATTATTTTATTGAATCCGAGATTGCAAATGAAATTACTCACCCATTTGCGTAAAGTAGAAACAGATGGTAAAACAACTTGTTTTCTACTCATGAATTTGTATGTAGCCGGACGCTTATAATATAAACTTAATGCAGTTTTTTTTTTCATCAGACTACCAAATTCTTCTTGATTGCTATTGCATTTTTACCAATGTTCTTGAAAATTCAGGTAATGCACTGTCCACCAGGGTCGGACTGGGTCGGAAGGGCCCGGCTGGCTGATCGCAATCCCGAGGCCCGAGTCTAGGTCATGGTGATAGGATGCTATCGAAAAATACTGAGATACACAAATTGAGATAAACAAACTATAAATAACTTATTACAATACTGAAATAATGTAAAATATTGAGTAGGAATTTACTAATAACAAATAATAATATAAAGCTTGTGGCGTCCTATACGACAAACTACAAAAAAAATAATAATCCCAAAATCTAAAATAAAACAAATGGGAAAACGCTAGAATTATCCTCGGTTTCGCTATCACTGGAGACGGCGTGGGTTCTAGATGGTAAAATAGGGCGCCAACGTATTCTATCCTAGCGAGTCCCACAAAACAACAATAAAATGAAAATAATATAATAGATCTCAATCCCGGCCAAACACGTAAACACCGAAATCGATTCAAGAATTTATCACAAAATATAATACCTGAAAAAAAGTTAAATGAAAGATCTAAGTGCACTTTACCCAATACATATATTATACAAATCCTCACAGTAACGATCAGTTATATCAATTTATAGTTAAGAAAAGTTTTTATCCACCGCACTTGATCAAGCTTAGTTTCACAAAACCACCCTGTATACAGGTTATCGTTATTTGAGCGTAATTTAAAATAATCAAAAGTATTACAAAAAAAACATATGCACATATCATTTAGAAATAACTCGAAATTCGAATTACATAAAAAAAAAAAATAAAATATCGGAAACCATTTACTTAAAGAATTTCAAATTCTACTATATATCGTATTTCTCTCGTGTCCCAAGGTTCGATGTGGGCTAGCGAATGCCGGTGCAATATGGAAACGTCCTCCCGTGGTTATAAAAGATTTTCTACATACCAGGCAAACAGCATAAATTCTGAAGAATCACCAATTCCAAAGGCTCAAACTACTTATGTTTCTCCAAGTTCACGAATATCACAAGAAGAAAATCCTGATTTTCCACGAGACCTCATCAATATCTTGACCTTGACAGCAACGATGATAATGGATCTCCAGAGATGTTTTCAAGGTTACGAAATACAGCAAAACGTATTTACAGTCGACGGTAGATGAAAAGTAAAAGGCTCCAATAAAAGATAATGAAAAAGAAAAGTCGAAAGACAAAAAAAAGGCCTGAAGTTGTTGGACGGCCTTGAATGAAATCGTTTAAGGACTAAGTACTTCTAATCCCCTAAAGGGTAATATTTCCATTCCAATACAAAACTAACACAAATGGACAATATTCAGAATAGTGTATTATCTCCTTATCCCAATACAATTGGATTTTCACACAGAAAAAATTTCAATTCAATAACACACTTCTTGTACTTTTCAGTCCGATATTAAAAGAACGAATAAAATCAGGTGTTGTTAAAATTCACAGATATCCGGCCATCTGTGCGCAATGATAATGAAATATCGCGATTAACTCAACTTACTTCAGCTGGGTGTTGTGTGTTATATACCTCTGGACTATCTAAACGTTACAGATCCCCCCCCTTCGTCAAGAAATTTTCCCAAAATTTCACAAAAGGAATCGACTAAGCAAAAAAAAACAGCAACGGATCACTCTCAATCGTTCAGAGCTGGGCCAGCCTTTGGTCCTTCGCATGCCAAACTCCTCTATCATTGCCAGAACTATCTCTCAGCAGGTATGTCCATGGCGATACTCTCTTCGCTACTACAAACGGTCCTATCCATTTAGGTGCTAACTTCTTTGTAAAATGCTTGCTTGCATCAGAAAGAACGAAATTTCTTCTATAAACTGATTGATGAACCATGAACTCCTCATTTCTTCTCCTTAGATTGTAATATTGTCTGTTTTTCTCTGCTGCGTTCTTCAACCTTTTCCTCAGCTCTGAAAAGAGTTTCCCAAATTCTCTAGACCGTGTTTCCTCCGAAGAATCTTGCTCAGAATTTTCCGGCAGTGTTATAGCATAATCATCTGCACTCAACATCATTCTGCGACCAAAGTTGACGAAGTAGGGTGTATACTTCGTTGTTTCATTCCTGGAAGTTCTCATAGCACAAGTAAGCTCTGCCAAATGCTCATCCCATCTCTGATGATCTTCAGAGGCATACGCTGAAAGAAGAAATTTCAAAGTTCTATTGTATCTCTCTGTTGGATTTGCTTGAGCATGAAAATTCGCATTGAACTTTGGACGAATCTTATACTTTTCCAGCAGCTTCAAATATTCTCCCTTGTACTGAGGTCCATTATCCGAAATAATAACACGTGGAACACCAAACATCAAAAATACTCCCTCCTCTAAAGCTCTACAAACAGCTGCGGATGTAGCTCTCCTCATGGGAAAGGTAAGGCAAAACTTGCTGAAGTAATCAACAACTACAAATATGTAACAGTTTCCTTTTTTAGATCTAGGTAGAGGCCCTATCAGATCAGAACTCAAAATTTCCCAAGGTCTAGTAGCTTCGGGGTAATGAGACAACATATGGCCAGCAGGCTTCTTAGAATCTACCTTATGTTTGGCACAAATCTGACACCTTCCTCTATACCTAGACACATCCGATCGAGATTTAGGCCAAAAATACCGTTCGCACAACCGTGAGTGTGTTTTAAAAACTCCCATGTGACCAGATGTAGGATCATCATGCATATCTTGAATAACCTTCATACGAAGTTTCTTAGGGATTACTAGCTTCCAAGGACTCTCATCGAGATCGTATCCAGATGACCTCAAATATTTATAAAGTATGCCATTATGTATTCTCCACGACGAATATCTCTCCGGACGGTTTTCAATGTTCTTCAACATCTTCAAATACCAAGGATCCGCAATATCCGCCAAGTCTCCTACCGAAACCAAATCCAACTTAGGAACTGAACGAGACAAAAGATCAGGTACATGATGTTCAGAACCCCTGCGATGTGTTACCGTAAACTCAAATTGCTGCAATCTTACAATCCATTGCGCTAAACGTCCAGAAACAGCTTTTATATTCTATAGCCAAACCAGACAAACATGGTCAGTTATCACTTCCACTTTAATTCCTTCAATAAGAGTCTCTCGAGTGCCCACAAAACTGCCAAGCATTCTCTTTCGGTAGTCGAATAATTTTGCTCCTGTCTTGTGAGAGAACGGCTTATATAACATATAACCTTGTCACCTCCGTTGGGATCCGGTTGACTCAAAACTGCCCCCAATCCATGTCCTGATGCGTCTGTTTGAACTTGAAAGGGGAGATCATAATTAGGACAGCTCATAATTGGAGCAGACACCAACTTTTCCTTCAACATATTAAAGGACTCTTCACACTCCATCGTTCAGGAAAACTTGATGTTTTTCATTAATAAATTAGTCAAAGGTGAGATCAGATCAGAAAATCCCGGTATAAACCTGCGGTACCATGAAAAAGTTCCCACAATGCTACGTACATCCCTCACATTACGAGGCACCGAAATCTCCACCATAGCCTTAACCTTCTCTGGATCAACCTGCAAGCCATGGGCGTTCACAATATTTCGCAAATAACGCATCTCATCCCTGCAGAACTTACATTTTTCTCTTGAGACCGTGAGTCCAGCCGCAAAAAGCCTACGAAACACCTCCTCCAACACCTCAAGATGTTTGCTGAAGTTTCCAGTCACGATGACCACATCATCGAGATAAAAGAAAACGTGGGGTTCCAAGTCGTTTCCGAGCACAACATCCACCAATCGTTGCCAAGTCGCTGGACTATTACACAAACCGAAAGGCATCCTCTTAAATTGAAAAAGTCCCCTATTGGGCACTATAAATGCTGTATATTGACGAGACTCTGCTTTTACTGGTACCTGCCAAAAGGCTGATCTGATATCCAAAGAACTTATGAATTTGGCATCTCGCAATTTGTCCAAAGTATTAGATAGATATGGTAGTGGGTAGCTATCCTTCTTCGTTACCGAATTCACCTTGCGGTAATCGACGCAAAACCTGTAAGTACCGTCCTTTTTCCTGACCATGATGATTGGAGAGGCCCATGGGCTACTACTTTTCTCAACAATTCCCTGTTCCAACATCTCACTCAACTGCTCATCAATGTGTTTCTGCAAAACAGGAGATACTGGATAGTACCTCTGCTTAATTGGGTCACCCTCTACTACAATTTCGTGTTCGACAACATTTGTACATCCTATTGAGTCTCCCATTATACCAAAATTTCTTTCCACCAAACTATCCAATTGTTCCTTTTGATCTTCATTCAGGTGGTTGTCTGGAGAAACAACATCAAGAGATTCCGCACTGAAGAACCATTCATTGTTCCTCAAGTTAGGAACTATACCCAGCGCCTTCCAGAAATCAGCACCAAGCAATATCATCCTCGGCAACTCCAATATCACAAGGGCATCGATCAGCACCACTCTTCCTTTCACCATCATCGGTATCATACAGCTACCAACACTCGAGCACGTCTGTCCATTTGCAACCATGCAGGCCACCTTGTTATGTGATTTTAGAGACAAACCTAACTCCCGCAGTATTTTCCAACATTTTCCATTTATAATCGTACGAGATGCTCCAGAGTCGAGAAGACCAAGAAACTCCTTTCCATAAATCAAAACACGCAAATATGGTCTCTCATCCCCAACTACGCTATCCAATATATAATTGAGTACGGGACTCAAGGTGTCAGTGGGACCTTTAAAAAGATCGGTCGTCGAAGATGGTCCCATTCTCAACGACTCAAACCGTTTCCCGAAGAACTACACGCTGGGCAGGTTCTGGTGGTATATCCTATTTTATTGCACTTATAACAGTGTAATTGTTTTGGTGCAGCACATCCTATCGCTCTATGTCCAGGTTGGTTACAATTATAGCAAACTATAGTTTTCTCGTTTTTGACTATATCTCCAACAGCTTCTGAACTCCGTCACGTCCACTGATCAACAACTCTTAACTCTTCAGCAGATTCCCCAACACTCGTGTAGGCTAAATCAGGCTCCAGGCAGTGCTGAGATCTTCTTGGTGGCGGAGCAAAAGATTCGACATACTCCCTTCGTTCCTCCAATTGTCGACATAACCTCTTCAACTCTGAGTATGAACCAATATTAACCAGAGCCAGTTGAGTCTGGAAAAATGGAAGAATATTCCTCAGGACAATCTTCAGCTGTTGCTCCTCATTCGGTGGAGACTGTAAACGATTGAATAGAGATCCAATGGCGGCAAGATATATCCTCATTGGCTCATCCTTACCTTGAGTTCGCTTACGAATTTCATCTAAAAGTTTTTCATCGTAGTTGAATGGTTCAAATTCGGCTTTAATGTTTTCAACAAAAGATTTCCAATCTACAATTGATTCTCTTATAGCTCTATACCATATCAAAGCTTTGCCCTCGAATAAGTCTACTGCTGATCTCACCACTTCTGATCTTGTCACTCCTCTAGCTTCGCACAACTCTTCAACTCTGTGAAGAAAAGCATGTACAGACATTCCATGTTTCTCGCCCAAAAAATGTAATCCCCATCTATGAATTGAATTTGACTTGACCTGGCTACACCCCGATTCAGCAGCACGATTTCCAGATACACGTGGAGTTGAGGTTGGCATATGTCCTCCAGCAACTGATAATGACTCATTCTCATTACTTTCCGAACTGTTTTCAACAACAGGCCTTGTCTGTGCATTTGAAGCTACATTAACCCGATCTTCAAGGACATCCAGCCCTGCCAAGAACCCTTGCAAAAAATTCTTCCTTGCATATTTTGTCTTCTGGTGTTTTAGGAATACAATGTTCCAGTCTGACCAAAGCATACTTCAGACGTGTTTCATTTGTCAGAAAACGATTACCCCCAAGAGTGAGAGACTGCACATCCGCGATACTCTCCTCTACCTTTGCTATGATCTCATCAAGTGTCGATCTGTCTTCCTCAAAAGTATAGGGATAAGGAGGATAAGTAAGTGAAGATCCCTCTTTTTCAAGTTTTAACGCTCTAGATAGACATTTCCGCATTTCATTTACAGTTCCAGATGGCAAACCCCTAATTCTCAATAGATATGTCAACTGTGACTGATTCAACTTATTGATAACAATTTTTCCGGCCATTATGCGAAAAATATTTACGAAAATATCAGTAAATATCAAAATATCCGAAAAATAACCTAAAATCTCTGACAAAACTGACGTGGCAAAACTGTCGTGGCAAAACTGTCGTGGCAAAACTACCGTGGCAAAACTGTCGTGGCAAAACTATCGTGGCAAAACTATCAGGCACAACTATCTGGCGAAACTATCGTGGCAAAACTATCGTGACAAAACTATCGTGGTCAAACTATCAGGCAAAACTATCTGGCAAAACTATCGTGGCAAAACTATCGTGGCAAAACTATCAGGCAAAACCATCGAGGTAAAACTATCGAGGCAAAACTATCGAGGCAAAACTATCGAGGCCAAACGATCAGGCAAAACTATCTGGCAAAACTATCGTGGCAAAACTGTCGTGGCAAACTGTCGTGGCAAAACTATCGTGGCAAAACTGTCGTGGCAAAACTATCGTGGCAAAACTATCGTGGCAAAACTATAGTGGCAAAACTATCGTGGCCAAACTATCAGGCAAAACTATCTGGCAAAACTATCAAGGCAAAACTATCGTGGCAAACTATCAGGCAAAACTATGGACGCAAAACTATCAATGGCCCCACGTTGGGCGCCAAAATCTGTGGCGTCCTATACGACAAACTTCAAAAAAATAATAATCTCAAAATCTAAAATAAAACAAATGGGAAAACGCTAGAATTATCCTCGGTTTCGCTGTCAGTGGAGACGGCGTGGGTTCTAGATGGTAAAATAGGGCGCCAACGTATTTTATCCTAGCGAGTCCCACAAAACAACAATAAAATAAAAATAATATAATAGATCTCAATCCCGGCCAAACACGTAAACACCGAAATCGATTCAAGAATTTATCACAAAATATAATACCTGAAAAAAAGTTAAATGAAAGATCTAAGTGCACTTTACCCAATACATATATTATACAAATCCTCACAGTAACGATCAGTTATATCAATTTATAGTTAAGAAAAGTTTTTATCCACCGCACTTGATCGAGCTTAGTTTCACAAAACCACCCTGTATACAGGTTATCGTTATTTGGGCGTAATTTAAAATAATCAAAAGTATTACAAAAAAAAAACATATGCACATATCATTTAGAAATAACTCGAAATTCTCTGTTGAATTACATAAAAAAATAAATAAAATATCGGAAACCATTTACTTAAAGAATTTCAAATTTTACTATATATCGTATTTCTCTCGTGTCCCAAGGTTCGATGTGGGCTAGCGAATGCCGGTGCAATATGGAAACGTCCTCCCGAGGTTATAAAAGATTTTCTACATACCAGGCAAACAGCATAAATTCTGAAGAATCACCAATTCCAAAGGCTCAAACTACTTATGTTTCTCCAAGTTCACGAATATCACAAGAAGAAAATCCTGATTTTCCACGAGACCTCATCAATATCTTGACCTTGACAGCAACGATGATAATGGATCTCCAGAGATGTTTTCAAGGTTACGAAATACAGCAAAACGTATTTACAGTCGACGGTAGATGAAAAGTAAAAGGCTCCAATAAAAGATAATGAAAAGGAAAAGTCGAAAGACAAAAAAAAAGGCCTGAAGTTGTTGGACGGCCTTGAATGAAATCGTTTAAGGACTAAGTACTTCTAATCCCCTAAAGGGTAATATTTCCATTCCAATGCAAAACTAACACAAAATTGGATTTTCACACAGGAAAAATTTCAATTCAATAACACACTTCTTGTACTTTTCAGTCCGATATTAAAAGAACGAATAAAATCAGGTGTTGTTAAAATTCACAGATATCCGGCCATCTGTGCGCAATGATAATGAAATATCGCGATTAATTTTCATCGCGGGATAGGCAACTCAACTTACTTCAGCTGGGTGTTGTGTGTTATATACCTCTGGACTATCTAAACGTTACAAGCTAGCCAATCAACATTTGTTTTAAAGAGGAGAACTTTCAGCTAAACAGTTGATGACTCGATCGTAAAAGCTGCTGTTTTCGTCACCCTTGATTGGATCCGATTCTGTATTTAATATAATCAACGAATCTAATAGTTCTTGCCCCAGTAGAGAACGGAGCCTCGTTTGAATGCACTTTAATGCTGAAAATCGTCTCTCACAAGTCACTTGCGTGAATGAAATTGTGAGACTTACACAATATGCAACATATAAGGTGGTGTACGTGCTGATATACATGTTATACTGTTATAAAAGTTTACGTGCACATGGTATGCAACGTTGATAGACGTCCAAACCACATCCAAAGAACACATGGCGTCCTTTGCTGCCTGGTCCAAGTCTAAAACATCTTCGTCGCTTTGTGAATCTGAATCTTGCTTATGCTGCCTAGAAGAAATGTGCTCATCCCAAAGAGTTTTAGACAGTTCCTTGAAATTGTTTGCAAAAGATTACAGTTCTTTTGACAGCAACTCTCGATCAATATTTGCAATTGATGCGATAGACTTCAATGCATCATTTTCTTTGATTTCATTGAAGTTTTTCGACTCCAAACAAGCGGCATCTTTCATTAAATCTTCGTTGCAGATAAATTTTTCATTTATTTTAACTAAAGCTGTATTAATAATGACTTTGTAGACAGAAATAGAATAAAATCTCTTTGGGTCTGTAGCCAATAATGTTATTTCATCTTCACATAACTGGTCATGTTTCTTCAGTTTTTTAGAAATTCTTCGTTTGTATGTCGGGATCAATGTTTTCAGCGTGCATCAACTCTTGAACATCGGATTTAAAACATGTGCATAACGTTGTGTGAACATAAGATAGATAGATACGTAAGCGGAATAAGTTGCTCTCAATGTTCAAATAAAGTTGATCGATATGATGATCCGATCAAATGTTCTTTATGTGATAAAAGTTTTCATGTTGATTGCGTGGGTGTTTCCATTGAATTATTCAATGAAATGCGTGCAAGTGGACTTTTAGAAAAGTGGTGTTGTAATAACTGTCTAGGGCCAGAGGACTCTGTTCCTTCGATGGTTTGTACACCGATTATTTCGGGGGAAAACGAGGAATCTTTTAAGAGTGCCCTCCTCATGATAGTGAGTGAGGTAGTTTCACCCTTAAAAACTGAAGTATCTCAGTTGAAAAATCTCATTCATTCCCAAAATGAAAGAATATTATACCTTATTGAAGAAATAAAATCATTGAAAACAAATGTAAACATTCGTACAGAGACTACAACAGCTGTGCGGAATCCCCAAGATAAGAAAACGGGACATCCTCTGAGTAATTCACCATCTGAGGTAAATTCTAAAGACCGAGGTTCTTCGCCTGTTCCAAATGCTGTGAACATGGTGTCTTCACTTGATCCTCGTTCCTCGAATGTGCCGTTCCATACTGAAGTTGCCATTGTTAACACGGACTCATCACCTCATTCCATCTCTGATACGGATCAGAAGCAGTTTGTAGCTGGTAAAAAGACTGTATCGAAAAAGAAAGTTATTCCGTCTGACAATTCGACAAATAATATTGTAAGGGAATCTAGTCGCGCTCAAGATCGAAAGATAAATAAACGGGATAATAAATCCTTAATATCTCCAGTGGAAAAAATTTCCCTAATATCGGATAGTCGATCTTTGGCCCTTAATGAACCGGAAGGAAAAAATAACACCTCTGATTGGGTGAAGGTTGCGAACAGGCGAAGGAGGAGATCTCCGCTTGTTTTGGGGTCTTATGAGGGAGTTTCAGAGGTTGAAGGTATTGTGAAATATAAAGCACTGCACGTCTCTAACTTGAAACCCAATACTACTTCTGAAGATTTACATTCTTTTCTGATGAAGACGTTTACCGATGTGAAATGTGAAAAAATTAATTCTAGATTTCCTGAAAGTTACGCTTCATTCAAAGTTCTTATACCAGATAGTCAATATGATGTTGCATTAAAGGGGTCATCATGGCCAAATAGAGCCAGTGTACACCATTTCTTTCATCGGAAAGGCCAAACCCAGATAAAATAATCAATCTTGAAAATCAACCGAAAAAGAATAAGATTAAGATCATAAATTTGAATATTCAATGTATCACCAATAAATTGGATCGTCTGGAAGTGTTGTTAGCTGAGGAATTGCCTGATATTGTGTGTGTCTCTGAGCATTGCCTCTACCTTGGAGGTGATGAATATTCCAGGGTATATTAAGGCTGCTTCTTTCTGCCGTCCCACCAGAAGGCATGGAGGATCCCTGGTGTATGTGAGGTCTCCTCTTCCTGTGAGGAATCTTGATATCTCCAGATTTTCAGTGGAGATGAATTGTGAACTATGTGGTATTATGCTGCTTGGTGATGTGAAGTTGGGTATAAAAAGTGCTTACAGGCGGCCAAAAGGCAATTTTGAACTTTTTCTGAACACAATGTGCCAGGTGCTCCAATATTGCTCTGGTTTAGTTAAAAATCTTTTCGTTTGTGGAGATTTTAATGTAGATTTCCTCACGAATGATAAAAATAAGAATATGTTCTGTGATTTGCTGATTTGCTTCGATTTAAAAGTAACTTCTATGTCTCCAACAAGAGTTTTCACTAAGTCAATGGTACTACATCTAGTACTAAAGTTGATTATATCCTAACAAATGTTGAGTTAGATTGTTGTAAAACTAACGTGTTTGAAGCTTCTCTTAGTGATCACAGAGTAATTTCCGTGGTGTACACCGATTGCTTTGCAGTCTGCGCTGTAGTCAAACCACCTACTAGAAATATGCAGGTTTTTTCTGAGAATAATTTGAATTTATTTAAATCAACTTTGCATGATTTTCCTTTTCAGGATTTATATAGTTGCAGTGATGTCAATATTTGTTATCGGATATTTATAGAGAAATTTCAATCCTTAGTGAGGGAATGTTTTCCTGTTAAAAAAGTCATGTGTCGTAATAATTTGGGAAAAGATTGGATAAACGATGAGGTTAGACAGGCTAGTTTAAGTCTGAAGAACCTCTTTTGGGTTCATGCAAATATTAGATCTCTTCATTCTCTGGAAGTTTATAAAAAAGCAAACACTGAATACAGGCTGTTGCTCCGTAGAACTAAGAGGCTTCATTATGATCAATATCTTCTTAAATCGGAAAATAAAAATAAAGCGGTTTGGAATATAGTCAAACATGAAACAGGTCATAAAGGTTCAACTAATTCTGATATTTCTTTAAATATAAAGAATACCATCTGTTCAGAGTCTTCGATGGTAGCTGAAGCTTTCGGAGAGTATTTTTCTAATCTTGCTAGCAGTCGGCTCAAACTTCATTATGGTATTGAACTCTCAAAAAACTGTACAACTAGTTCTATGTCTTTACATACATTTTATTTCTACCCTGCAATTGATGTTGAAGTTTTTGATGCAATAAGAAGTTTAAAAAAAAAGTGCTGGAACTGACTATATATCCAGTCGACTTATAAAGGCATCAGGAGAGTTTATATCCGGTCACCTAGCATATCTCATAAATTTATCTGTCACTAGTGGTGTATTTCCGAATCTTCTTAAGGCTGCAATAGTTATTCCGGTTCCAAAGAATAAAAATGACATTCAAAACATTTCCAACTACCGTCCTGTATCTGTGCTGAGAGTTATTTCAAAGGTGATTAGAAGTATTGTTTTGAGGAGAATCACACAGTTTCTGGATAAATACAGTTTGATTTCTGACTCTCAGCATGAGTTTAGGCCTGGCCGTTCTACTGAGACGGCAGCTTATAAGTTCATTGAATGTGTCCTTAAAGGTCTGGATGAGGGCCGATTTGTGGCGGGGTTATTTTTCGACTTGTCCTGTGCATTTGATGTTATATCGTTCGAGTTCATAAAGGAGAAATTGTATTGTGTGGGATTTAGAGGTGTGTTCCTTGACTGATGGTACAGTTTCATCACTGGTAGAACCATGAAGGTAAAGGTTAACAACGTTTTCAGTAACGAATACGACACCACGTCTGGAGTGCCCCAAGGTTCTGTCTTGGGTCCTCTTTTATTCATAATTTTCATCAATGATTTACCTGATTACCTGAGATCGGTGTTAGTGCTCATTTTTGTAGATGATTTTTCTGTTGCTGTTACAGCCTCGAGTGTTACTGAACTTGTTGATGCCTGTAAAGGTATTATTAAAAGTCTTATGGATTGGAGCCAAAGGAATGCACTACTACTAAATGTTGAAAAAACTAAATGTATTTACTTTGGTCTGAAAAAGATGAACCGTGACATTTTGAGTATCAGCTGTTCTAATACTTCAATAAAATCTGAAGAATATATAAAATTTTTAGGTATATATATTGACGAATATCTTAGGTGGACTAATCACATAGACATACTGAGTAAAAAGTTGAATTCATCATATTATGCAATAAACCGAGTAAAAAATTATTTTTCACTAGAATGTTTGCTTGATTTATACTATTGTTTGGTCTACAGCCACATTTCATATAATATTTTACTTTGGGGAAATTCCACTGATGTAGATAGAGTTTTTGTTGCTCAGAAGAGGGTCCTGCGCTTGATCTTTGGTATAGACTCGAGATCCTCCTGCAGGCCACTCTTTGTGGAGAATAAAATTTTGACAGTCCCTTGTATATATATTTATAAGTCATTGCTCTTGATCAAGCAAAATTTAAGAACTCTAGAAAGATTGTCCAGTCATCACTCCTATACAACGAGAAATGACAAAATCCTGTCTCTGCCTAAGCACCGAACGACGAAGTTTGAACATTCACCTACTTACCAAGGTATTAAAATTTACAATAAATTACCAGAATGTTTTAAAAATATGAATTTTGCTTGTTTCAAGAGGGAGACTAAATCCATGTTATGTTAAAAAGGCTATTATAGTCTAAATGAATATATGGTTGATCATTTGTAATTTGATATCAATTTTCTTTTTCTCTTCAAGTCGATCTTTCAGATCAAAATTTGTTGTTTTCCTGTATTTTTTTTTTTTTGACTTGTCTCATACAATTAATGTCTGAGGGGATGAATAAAGATTATTATTATTATTATTATTATTAATTTTGACACTTCTTCCTTCAGTTTTGCTCGAAGACCATTATACCTCTATGCCATATTTCCAGCACCATCAAATGACACATCTTACAAATTTAAGCCTAACTGGGCTAGTTCATTGTTTACAAGAGCTCTGTAATCTTCTCCTGTTCATTTCCGGACACGGACACTGCTGAGCATCCATTCTTGTGGGGCCCCACTCTTAACATAGCTCACTTGAAATCAAAATCCACTGTTGGCATTTGCTAGAATATCCAACAGGAAAACCAAATCTCCTCATGTTTGGAGTGTGTCTGTATGAGGCTCCACAATTAAAATAAAAAATTAGTCTCTTAGAAATGCCTTCAAATTCAGTATTTATCTAAAAATGTAAAAAGCACTGATGTGAGGTCAAGTTTTGCCGGTCTTGTCAAACTACTTATATTTAAGAGTAATTACTCAAGCTTTGAAAGATCATATCTCTGGAATTATGGATAAGATTATCGAAAATAAAAAATAGTGTGTTCGAATGACATCTTTCGAAATTTATTTATGAAATGTTTTTTCAAAAATAATTTAAATATCTTCCTGAATTAACAACAGTAGCACCAAATAAATACTTTTAGTCCATAATTTATAGTTTGCATAAATACAGACTGTGTTTGGATTTTCAATATAATACAAATTTAGTACCTGAATAAGTTGTAAAGTAATTACCTCCGGACATTTGCAATTGTGTAGTCTATTGTTATCAGTCTTTAACTCTGTAACCACTAGGGTAATTGCATAATCTAAATTATTCAGCATATTCTCTGAAATCAGAGTAAATTGAAAAATGGTTCAGAGACAATCTGTATATCGTGAAAATAGCAATGAAGCTTCCAACACCGCAAATGTTTTAAGTATACAGACTGTTTCATAATAAATAAGCAGGACTCAAGTTGTAAATTATTTGAATATATGGATGGACAGCAAAACCAAGAAATAATCTTTTAACTGAAAAATATAACCATGATAAATCATACGGTATACGGTTAAATTAAATACTGAGACTCGACTAGACCCCGAGGATGGTATTGGTTTATACGTCTGATAAAATTGCATCATGAAAAAATTTTTATTTGAAAAGGGTCATTTGAAAAAACAATTTTTTTTTTGCTCCGAAATTATTGGGTCGATTTAACCGAAAAACGAACTCTGCTGAGATATTTATAACTCAAATCTAACCTGAAATTTTCAACTCTCTAGCTTTATCCGTTCGAGATTTATCGTGTTCACGGAATGGACAGACGGACAGAATCGATTTTGACCACAGATTATTCATCAGTTGGTCCAAACAAAAAGTTTTATAACATTTTGGCCCAAAAATTCGTGAGTCGCAGACATTTGGGCAAATTGATAAGCAGTTGTTCAGGTGAACAAGAGCGCCAAAAAGGATCCATCACCTTCAGCATTATTTGAAGAGAACAATGCCTTAAGCCATAAATAAGGGGTCAGAAATGTTCAGAATTTTGAGAGAGAGAGCGTATTATCTGACGTGAAGAAATCCATCCTTTCTATCACCTTGCAATCACCTTCCCAATTTTGAGTCCTTTCTTGTTCTGTGGACCGTACAACCATACCATGTCCCCATCCTTAAACCCCGCTGAGTTAGCCCTCAGATCGTCTTCATCCGATCGGTGCTCGATTCTATCTTCTCCCGGACATGTTCATGTATCTCCCTTATTCTCGAGATGGTTTCATGATTGTTACCCTCCATCTCCATTGGTGAAATCTATTCCATTCCTCTTCCTGCCAGACGACATCCTCAGCAACTTTTGCTTTCTCAAGATTTCCTCTTTCTTCATGTCGTGTAGATTGTGCAGTCCGCTGTTCCTCAACTTTCTTTCAACAAACAAACTTGGAATTACTTTTCTTTTCTGTTCCTTCCTTTCATATGTGCTTTGCTCATCCACCACTTTGTCTCTTTCTGAAAGAGCTTTCTTCATGTCGTGTAGATTGTGCAGTCCGCTGTTCCTCAACTTTCTTTCAACAAACAAACTTGGAATTACTTTTCTTTTCTGTTCCTTCCTTTCATATGTGCTTTGCTCATCCACCACTTTGTCTCTTTCTGAAAGAGCTTTCTTCATGTCGTGTAGATTATGCAGTCCGCTGTTCCTCAACTTTATTTCAACGAACGAGCTTGGAGTGACTTTCCTTTTCAAATTCATTTTCTGTTCCTTCCTTTCATATGTGCTTTGTTCATCCACCACTTTGTCTCTTTCTGAAAGAGCTCTTTTCAACGAACACCTTTTATTCAATCCTCCGTCTTTCTCCATCATAATTACTTCAACACTCATACCAAAATTGTTTGGTGTGACGTTTCTGTATTTGAATTTACGAGGTATATCCTCTATGATGTCTTCACACTCATAGTTGTAATATTCATCTATACATCCTTCGTAACTGTTATTCATTGGATCAAACTTTGGTCGATCTTCCGAAAGCACTTCCACAAACGTCGACTTCCTCTTACGCTTTTTCTTTGTTTCCCAATTCACAACAAGCTGCTTTTGAGTTGGGCTAGGATCATAGCCAGCATCCATATTAAAATTCTCATCTTCACAATGGAGTCCTTCAGCTTCGTCATTATTTTCGGGCCTAGTGCAATTATCAATTATTTCAGGTTGTAATTCTAAAGCCTTCACATCATCCAAATCAATTGGTGGTTCTACATCTCTTTCCGGGGCATTTTCGCAACATTTATTATCAAACAGAGCTTGCCTTCTTCTCTTACGTTCATCTACTGAAGCTTTAATACTTTTCCTGAAGTTTTCCTGACTCACCTCAAATTCTTCAAGCATTTTCCGCAGTTCTTCCCTGTATTCCTGCTTCTCCCGTTGCCTAATTTGTTCTGCTTCCTGCTTCTTCTGTTGTCTAATTTTTTCTGCTTCCAGCTTCTCCCGTTGCCTAATTTTTTCTGCATCCAGTTTATCCTGTTGCCTAATTTATTCTGCTTGTTGCCTAATATGTTCTGCTTTCAGTTTTTCCTGCTTCCTGATTTGTCCTACTTCTTCAAGTTTCTGCAAAAATTTTTCCATCATCGATATCATTTTCGCTTCCGTTTTCGCATCTATTTTCGCTTCCATTTTCGCATCCATTTTCGTTTCCATTTTCGTCGATTGTCTGGTTACTGGCATTTAATTATGACATCCCACTTCTGACACCAGTGTTACGAGCTTGGGGTTCGATAATATAAATTCCAATAACCAATAACAAATGATTCCAAATACCTTCACTTACGACTACATGAATATGTCAATTTGTACAATCCCTTATACGTATATTCGAAATGTAATATCCCTTACGTCACCTTCTTAACCCTACTGCCATGGCCCAGAGATATAGAGTGGGAAGAATGATCTTCGAGATGCGCGAAGTGGCTAATTTTTCGTCCGCCATTTTTATACCTTCGGTTCATTGGCGTAGAAAACAGTGTATCTGAGAGATAGTTTGTATAAAATGAAAAGGAAAATTACATGTACAGAGCATATAAATTTCTTAGATAAATCTATAGCTTCAGAATCTACACTCAGAATATCAGTCCAAACTGTCCTCATATCAACTGATTTTGGGAAACAAAAAGAATCATATTACTTTGGAAAGTAAACAACACGCCACTGAGCAGATAAACAATGCCATGCGGTATGATCAGTAGGATAATTTCAATAAAAACTTGCGTATAAGATGATATTTCCTCGGCCTTCTTTGTTTTATAGTTGTTCGGGCGTGAAAGTGAAAGTCGTGTTGCCTACGTGGTACGCTTCAGGGTTTTATTATCCAACTGCTGGCGACTTCGCGGATGTTGGCGAAAGCATTTCCTCGCTTGAATATGCGCGAATCTAAGTAGGTGACGTCACTTTGTTTATCAAGCGGCCATCTCAAAATAATTCGCCGGAAAGTGAGGAACGTTGTAATTTTAAAAGTTTTTGAGAATTGTTGTCGCCTTCAAGATTACATAATTTCACCGAGGAAAGTGATATTCATCTGTTTAATTTCATCTGTTCATCTGTTTAATTGCCGAAAGTGCGGTTGAGCAACCACCGGAGAGAGGCCCTTTTGGAGCCCTATTACAAACTTTGATTCATCATCACAACGTCAGTGCAAGTGAGGGGTATCCCTGACTCCATCCCTTAAAACCCCCTTTTCAGTTGCCGATTCATCGTTGTCAGCTGTGAGCTGTGAGCTACACCACCCTGGGGTAAGTGCTTTCCTTTAGCTGGTTGCTCAATCTTATTAATCATTTCATCTGAAATCGATTAGCAGCAATTTAATTGCAGCGGTCGACTAATAGTTTTTACACGTTTTAACAATACAAGACATGTTCAAAGTATCGAAGTATCTATCAGCACAATGTAAAATTCGAGCAATTTCTAACTCATCTGACAAGTATGTCAACCTAGAACAGCTGACTACGAAAGTATAAAAATGGTGGAAGTTTGACATAAGAATTTAGGCACCAATATTGGATGCGCAGTGGTCGAAGCGTATTCTTCCCACTCTATATCTCTGCCATAGCCTCGTCAACCAACCGCTTCTTCACGTACTTCTACGGTCACCTGCTAGCTTCACGTCACTACCTCTCACTGAACTTCCTTGAACTTCGTGTATCTGTCTCGAGTATGCCCTTTTATACATGTCAGGTATACAGTAATTCTATGAACCCGGAGCAGAGGGCGCTATAGACTTCTACTGGGCGGTACCGTATTCCGTAACCGGTACCGTAAAAGTTGAATTAATTAATAATTAAATTAGGAATTCAATGCTTTAGTTAGTTTAGTTCATACTCATTCCGTAACCTTTTCCGGTACCGGTAAAATGTTCAACTTCTAGGGACAAATTCATAGAAATATATATTCATAGAATTATTTGGACAAATTACATATATATATTAGATAATTAGATTATCTTATAAGTGTATAAGACTATCCTATAAGTAAGACAAATTAAGGGAATGTAATAGTGGGCAATTTTTTTCGACACACTCGCATTCCATAGAGCGTCAATTATTTATATCAGAGTATTGAATACAGAATCGATCTCTGTTTTAAGCGGTAATTTCACATAATATAATAAATTATAATTCAAGATGGTCAGCACCAGAGACAACCGAGACGGTCAACTCCATGCCAATTTTTGTCCGATGTTAAAGATTATGTTGTGTCACTGTCTGTTCCATCTCAACTAGCATAAGTCTATCTTAGTCCCACTGTTGGAGGCTACTTGCAGATGTCGCTGTATACATTGAACGGATCATAGAATATAAGAACGGATGATTGAAAATATTTATGTGCAATATAAATATAAAGAAGAAAATTTTCGCATAGACCTAACCTACAAATATTAAAACTTGTATTGAAAACATTTGACATGGTTCTTGCAATTTTAACCTTCAACGTGTACAGTTGTAATTTGAGAAAAAGTGAGTTAATAGGTTTGTTCGCGTGACAGTTCGGAACTGTAATTTTTGGTAATTTGTGGTTCCCACCCGTTCGTCTGGGACGGAACATGAGTTCCTTGTCGTTCGTGTGGTCGGAACACTTGATTTCGAAACTGTTCGTTACTGTTCTTACGGTTCCTGATCTAGAGATGGTACAAGTTACCACAGAAGAAACGGTAAATTCAAATCGTCGGTGATTCAAATTTTCAGTAGTTCTAATTGGCAATTAAGTTATATATTTGCTGACTAGGATATTCGCATAGCTGTTTTAGAGTATATTTGATGTTATTATTATTATTATTATTTATTTGGTAAGAGTTAATAAATCTATAAACTCACAGGTTAACAACATAAAAGTTGATGCATATGGCTAAAAAGAAAACATAATTTGCTCACAATAAAATAAGTTGACAAATTCAATAAAAGAAACAAAAAGCAAATTAATAATTGTGACGTTCACCCCTGAATCCACCTGTCATATTGGTTCTTGAATGCATTGACGTTGGAGGCCTCCACAATGGTAGACGGTAAACGATTCCAAGTCGAAAACACTCTATTGGATAGAAAGTACTCCCTCTGCGTTGTTCGGAAATTTTCCCTCCTCAGCTTGAATCTATGGCCACGCAATCGTTCCCTATCGTTTAAGGTGAACTCTCTTCCCAAGTCTGAGCTGAAAAGTCCATTCAGAGCTCTGTAAATTATTATAAGGTCCCCTCGAATACTTCTCTCAGAGAATAGGGGAAGTTTCATAGTGGAGAGCCGTTCAGGATAATTGGGTCGGAGCACACCATAAGGTATCCTGGTCGCACGACGCTGGATGCTCTCGAGTAATTGTGCATCACGAACCAGAGACGGATACCAGACTGATCCAGCATATTCCAGTATAGGGCGCACATATGTGGTGTATAGGATTCTGCAGGTGGTCGGATCGCAACGGGAAAATGATCTACTCAGTAGATAAAGAATCCTCTTCGCCTGGTTGACAGCATGTAGGATGTGATTAGACCAAGAGAGGTCGTCGGAAACCACTACTCCAAAATCGCAGTGGGAGCTCTCTGAGGAAATCACGCATGCACCAAGAGTGTACTCGGCTGCTGGATTATTTCTTCCCATGTGAACAACAGCGCACTTCTGGAGGTTCAGAGGTAGACACCAGTTTGTAGACCAGTCATAAAGGGCATCAAGGTCTTGCTGGATAACACCAGGATCGGTGAGGGGACTGCCAAATATTTTCGAATCATCGGCAAAAAGTGAACAATGGGATCGAATAGTTCTCGGTATATCCGAAGTGTATAAAAGAAAAAGAATTGGACCCAGCACCGAACCCTGGGGGACCCCACCAAGAACCGGTCTGCTGGTCGAAAGAGAATCACCTGCACGCACGCGAAAGCCACGATCCGAGAGGAATGAACTGATCCACCGAAGAAGGGAACCCCGAATACCCAAATTCTCGAGTTTCAGAAGTAGGCGCCTATGTGGAACACGATCGAAAGCACGAGAAAAATCGAGGTAGACTACGTCAACAGGAATACGTTTGTCCAGCATACGCGACCACTCATCCACACACAACAAAAGGTTGGTCAACACAGAACGGCCAGGCAAGAAACCATGCTGTTCTCTCGGGATTAAGTTGTTCTGAAGAGCGAATTGAGTGACTCTTTCCAGGATTATTCTCTCGCATATTTTTGCTGCAATCGGTACCAGGCTGATAGGACGGTAATTTCTGGCGTCCAACTTGTCCCTCGATTTAAATATGGGAGTTATAAGCGCCGTTTTCCAACAATTGGGTAGTGTATGGAAAGAGAAAGATTTCTCATATAAGATAAATAAGGGTTTAGCCAGGGAAGATGCACAGCATCTGAGAACCCTCGCAGAAATCCCATCGGCCCCCGGAGATGAAGAAACGTCCAACTGTTGGAGATGCTCCAAAACAAGAGCAGGAGTAAATTCAACGTCGCTCAAAGTTACACCTGGACAACCTGTCGGCAGATTCGGCAAATGAGGAGGCTCCAAAGAGAACGCAGCCTCAAAGACATCAGCAAGCTCCTCCGCAGACGCCAAAGTCGAAGATGTGGGGTTGCCTTGTTTGTCTCTGACTAATGGGACGGAGACTTTCGTTTGCAGAGAAGACCTCAGATATTTGAACATGCGCTTACGATCTTTGGAAGAGACCAGATTGGACTCAAAATTACGTTTAGCCCTTCTAATTACATCTGACAAGTAATTGGAGTAGTCTCTGTGCTCTTGGTAAGTATGGTCGGATTTATTTCGCATATATATATATATATGTCGGGTTCAGAACGTCTTCCGACGTTGTCCGACGCCTTGCCTCCATCTTTGCCTATTCTCCCAATCAAATTCTTGCAGGTCTCTAGTACTCATGGCCTTAACTACACCCTGCTTCCAGTTAGTTTTCGGCCTTCCTCTTTTCCTACGTTCTGCTGGCTGCCAGTTCATTACCTGCTTCGGGAGTCTTGTTTCTGACATACGTTGTATGTGGCCATACCAGGTTAACTGCCTCCCTTCGATATCATCCATTATGGTTCCTTCAATACCCATCATATCCCTAACAACATCATTCCTAATTCTGTCCCTCCTTGAAATCATTAATGACCTCCGTATTGCATCCATTTCAACTGCTTGCAATCTCCTCTTGTATTTCTCGGTTAATCTCCAATTCTCAGAACCATATAACAGACTGGACTTTACCAATGTCTCATATATATTGAACTTTCTTTTCTTTGTGATATTCTTGTTCCATAGTATGCCATTGAGACAGGATATTGCCTTTTTTGCCGTTGTTATCCTTCTCTCTATTTCCCTATTGTCCGTTCCAGTTGAGTCAAAAATCACTCCGAGATAGTTATAGTCCAGGCAGTGGGTTATTATCTCATCACTGTCACCATCCAATATTAGATCACCCGGTTCTCCACCAACACAAAGATATTTGGTTTTCTCTAAGTTGACATTTAAACCCCACTTCTCGTATTCCTCGATCAGCTTGCGCATCATATATTCCATATCATCTTTATCACCGGATACAACCGCCTGGTCATCGGCAAACTGCAAAGTATAGAGGGTCATGTTATCAAGTTCTATGCCCATGCCATGAACTTTCTTTTCCATAGCTTTAAGGCTGCAGCCACGTATAATTTAAACAATGTTGGAGACAAACAGCACCCCTGTCTCAGACCCTTATTAACAAGGAATTCATCAGTTATATATTTTCCCATTCTGATTCTTGATTTTGTCCCCGTGTATAGGCCTTTTATAGCTTCTATGAGGGTGTGGTTGATGTTCGTGCTCTCTAATACTCCCCAGAGTTTCACTATCGGAACCGTATCGTAAGCTTTGTGCAAGTCTACAAATGTGATATGGACTTCCCGGTTAATTGCCGTCTTTTTCTCAATAATCTGTTTGAGGCAGAATACATTGTCGCTGCATGTTCTACCAGCACGAAAACCGCTCTGCTCTTCCTCCTCCTGATCCTTAATTTCCTCCTCTATAAGATCTCTCAGTACTCTTCCATACAGTCTACTGAATGTGCTTGTTATCGATAGTCCTCTGTAGTTATTACATCGTTTCCTTTCACCTTTTTTATAAACTGATATTATATAGGCAGATTTCCATTCCTCGGGAACAGGATATCCATTCACGCACAAGTTGAATAGGTAAGTGATCACATTGTACAGTTTTTCAGTTCCATATTTCAGAAACTCAGCGTGTATACCCCCAGGTCCACAGGCTCTACCATTTTTCAGTCCCCTTATAGCTTTCTTGACCATATCTTCAGTTATCTCAACGGTTTCGCCCTGTATATCAATTCTTTCCGTCGTTGGTTCCCTCAAATATTCTTGTCTGTCTTCAGTAAGTAACTTCTTGTAGTAATTCAACCAAGTTTCAGCTTCTATTATCTGTATGTTCTCTCTTTCTTTATGGGATGTTCGAACAGACTTTATGAACTTCCAAGCCTCCGTATTCTTCCGTCCGCCAATGTATGTATTCACCTCATGACATTTCTTATCCCAAAGTTCATTCTTTTTTTCTGTATCAACTTTCTCCCATCACGCCTAATAATCCTGTATCGTTGAAGGTCATTTGGATCCTTTGTGCTTAACCATCGCAAATATAATTTTTTCTTTTGTTTCACCAAAGTTTCTATCTCATCATTCCACCATAGATTTTTACCCATATGTTGTTTCTTCATACCTAACGCTTCTTTAGCCGCCCTTTGTATACTCGAAATGATATTATCATAGGTTTCTTGGAATGTGAGGTCTCGAAAATTCTGTAACAGGCTATTATCAAGTCTTTGCTGGTATAATCCCACTGTATTGTCATGCATAAAGCTATCTAGATTATACTCGATGTGCTCCAGTTTTCGTAAGCCCATACTCTGATAATCTGTATTTTTCACCTGATATTTTGGTGGAAAAAATACTTTGGCCCGTATTAGGAAATGATCTGATCCACCACCAAAAGCTCCTCTTAACGCTCTCACATCATTCACTTTAATGCTTGGCTTTTGTTTAATAATGAAATAATCTATTATTGACCTGAGATTACGTGTTGGCTGCATCCAGGTGTATCGATGTATGTCCCTATGTTGGAAGAATCCATTGGTGATTTTTAAGTTGTTGGTTTCACACAATTGTATAAGTCTGTTGCCATTATCATTAACTTGTTCTTCTCCATACGGACCTATAATATCATTGTTAGGCGATCTTCCTGTTCGGCTGTTGAAATCACCCATCATAATGACTTCTCTAGAGTTCCCAATTTTTTCGATAACATCATTGAGAGTGTCGAAAAATGACTCCTTGTCAGCGGTCGATTCATCATCAGATGGGGCATAAATGGCCAGTAACGTAACATTATGCTGATGTAGCTTGATGTTCACTGTCAAAATATTCTCGTTTACCATTTCATAGTCTGATATTTTGTTCTTTAGTGTGGCCTTTATTAAGATGGACACTCCTCTTCTAGCTCGCTCCTCCTTCGGAACACCACTATATATATGGATATATTCACCAACTCGCTCAGTACCAGTGCCCTTCTTCTTTGTTTCAGTGAGGGCCACCACATCCATTCCAAGTTTTTCTATTTCCGAAACAACGATGTCGATTTTTGTTTAACTCCTGTATATTCCATGTTCCCATATTCGTTAACCTTTTCCTTTGCTTTTGTCGTTTGCCAGTAGATCCGTCCGTACATCCGAGGCGTTGTTTAGGCTTTTTAGCAAGATGAAATTTTTACGTATAGCAGGGAGCTAGCCTGCTGCTACAACCCTCCTCCTTTACCCGGGCTTGGGACCGGCAGCAGCACCGCCGAGTTACTCAATCCACCCGACGATACTCCAGGCGGAGTTATTTCGCATATTTCGCATATATCTCAGCCAAATAGACTTCTTATGTCTGATCATCTTGAGGATAGTATGGTCTGTCCAAGGTTTGGCAGGAACACAAACAACGCACTTTGTCTCGGAGCAATAATCAATCAAAGCTATGACTGTGTCTAGAAAGATGTTCCACATTTCATTAACGTTGGCCGCAGGCGAGAGAACCCTGTCCCAATCCAAGTCCAGAGCCTCCACGAGGAGGTTGAAATTTATTGACTTGATCTTTTTGGCATGCTTGGAACCTGGTGAACTCAGTGATAGGGGTATCTTGGATGAGAGGGTGACGTGGTCTGACTTACCGAACGGAGGCATATAGTGAAGCTGCGATACAAGGTCCTGATTGTTGACAAGAATTAGATCAAGAAGCGATGGGGTTTGGTTAATTCGAAATCTGGTGGGTTGAGTAACCAACTGAAAGAAGTTGGTATCGCGGAACATATCGATGTATGGCCCAGAAGATGAACTACACCGATATCTACCCGACAATGGCCACCGTACGTCCGGTAAGTTGAAGTCTCCACACAAAAAGACATTATCGCTCGAAGAGGAGAGCTCGGCAAGAGATTCACAGAAGTGAGAGTCGTGCACACATTCACGGGGTCTGTAAATGCAACCAAGTGTCAACACAGTGGAATTTTTACTCGAAACTTTGATAAATATATTGTCAATACCTGGGTAATCAAAAGAGAATGAATCCAAATTGAAATCTCTGCTTATGTCCTCGCTGCAGTAGACACAAACCCCTGCATAACCAATGGTAGTTATGCTGTCACTGCGAAAAATACTTTAACCAGGTATTGCGACGGTTACATCGTCAACACTAGGCTGTAGCCATGACTCTGAGATCAGTATAAATTTAGGGTGGTAGTCTTTAACAAACGACTGGAGTTCGAGTAGTTTGGAGTGCAGTGATTGTATGTTGGTGTACACAATGGTCCATTCAGTGAGTGCAGAATTCAGTTTTTTTGGGATTTTCCATCGGGTTTTACTATAGTGGGAACACCCCTCACAAACTTTATGTCTATATTAGTCTCTCCAGCATCTCTCCTACGCTTGAGTTGGTCCCTTAGCAAGTTGAGTTCAGACAATTGTTTAGGCGTTTTATCGTCAGATATAGAGATTTTGCTGTAGGATGGGTTGCTGTGCACCACCCTCCAGTAGCGCAGAATTTTTTGGACCACTATCGGGTTGGAAAAGATAACCTTGATTGGTCGGGGTTTGGACCCACCAACTTTGCCAAGACGTCCATAATCTAAGCGGCACTCAATAGCGCTTGGAACAACGAAATTAATAATATCAGAAATCGCAGCGCCGTCATTAACAGACCCCTCCTCAGGTATACCTCTCAGGATAATATTGTGGGATCTCCGAACACGATCAAGTAATTCAGACTGATTCTCAGGAATAACAGAAGTCGCGGCACTCCGCTAATTTGATCGACCTTTTCGACAGCAGCAGAAAAACTCATCCCGAGGCGTTTGGAGTCATCGATAATGGAAACTATCAGGGACTGGCATACAGCGATATCATTGTCGTGCCTGTTTATCGACGCTGGTGCTCCCGCAACATCTCCGAGTGGCTAGACAGAATTGATTTACACTCGATCAGTTCGGATTTCAGAGCTTGCTGAATTGATTTTATGTCGGCGATGTCCCCCGCAATTACGTCAAGTTTGGTCATAAGAATATTAAATTGATCAGTCGACAGAGACAGAAGGAGGAATCAGGAATCGCGCCGACTGAGCTGCCGTCATCAACCGAGGGTGCCGATCTGCTACAAAGAGTTCGGCTGTCCCTCTTACAATAGCTACATACCCAGTCGTCACAAAGGGCATCAGAGGTTGCCTCAGTTGGTTGTAACTTCAAGCAATCGAGGTGGAAGTTTCCCTTGCAGAGTAAACAACACAGACTACGCTGCTTACTTGATATCGACTTATTACAGAGTTGACACTGAGGCATTTTAATGAGATGGATAATAGGAATAAACTCTTCACTCTCTTGGGCCTATAAAAGAGACTCCGCACAGACGGGAGGGCAACGATTTGAAGGAATGTGTAACAATAGGTTTGGAAACGAGAAAGGACAAAAAAAATGCTCAGCGTGACAATCAACCAGATCGATCCCACCCTGAATATCCACGGAAGAAATCACTGTAATGATATCACTAAAATTTACCCAGTAATTAATTTATCAGATCGTAGGAAAAAAAGTTCAACGTGACAACAGCGCACCTCGAGTTCCGAACTCCGCGACAAGATATCGGAGATCGATCACAACAACAATGTTCCGATATAATGTGAAGTTTCAGAATCCACAAATGGAAAACATTTACTGGAAATAATTGGACTGATCCTACCTTCAAATCACGGAAGGAAGAACAGTTATAATGTTGTGTGATTATAAATTTTTAACCAATTGGTTATAATGGCTTCTCAAAATTTTTATTATCTCCAAGAAGAGTGTTTAGGGTTCTGTCGTCAGCAAACTTACTTCAGAAACAGAGCACCTAATTCGATTTTCGTGACGAGTAGATAAAAAACACAGGGTAACTTACAGCTGGTTTATTTCATAACTCTTGTTTCGAGAACGACCTTTCTCTACGAGAACTGAAAGGCGAGAGGTTTCGTGAACAACCTTTCTTAACGAGTACCGAGAGGCGAGAGAGAGTTGAATATATTTTGGGGCTTGAACCACCCTAAAGTAGCTTAGATGGTAGGGATAACCATTACAGGGGTATGCGGCGTTGTCACGTTGGGATATAAATTTTACAAACATGCAACAACTAAATTACGTTTAACAAAGAGGAAGGATCATTTGCAATATATGAATAAAATAATGGCAGTGTTGATGATCAAAGTATATAAGACAATTATTTTATATTATTTATATATATTTATATTTTATGTGTATATAGATGGGTTCTCGCAAAATTTTTTTGCCCAAAATCAAGGTATCTTTAAACCAATTTTCAAACTAAGTGAATACGTTACGTTTATTAACATATTTATACGGCAATACTCCTTTTAGTCTTATTTATATTTTATATATTTATTTTAGTTACTTCGTGATTGTAGTATCTTCATTTCTTAACCACTCAAAATCTCAAAATGTATTGCAAATTTAGGAAGGAAACGGAGGAATGATCTCCTTCAAGAACACAACGACTTGTTAAAACAATTTTTATGTAAAAAATAATTACAAAGCAATGAAAATTGTTAGAAAATATTTTTATTTATTTCCCAAATGCCACCAGTTTCATACAATTACTTAATTCTATAATATAAGAATTTCTTTACACAGTTTCCACCAAAATTACAATAAAATAACAGAAGAATTCACAATTTACCCAGATATGAACTAACAAAAAGAAAATTTCTCCACTGATGACCACTACTACATACAGGGTGAGTCTTTGACCACTGCGTTAATTTTAACCATAGGTTCTTGAGATCAAAAGAAATACTTTTTCCATTACGGTTTTTCTATATTCAGCTGCGTTGAAAAGTTATAAGCATTTTAAGTTTTCACATTGGGCAAATACCCCTCTGTAGTCCAGTATAGTTGAACATTGAACAAATCTGACTATTGAATCATTTCAGCATTTCAGAGTTGGATTTGGGAAAATCAGAAAATTGGGACAAAATTATATCGATTCAATTCCTTTCAACTTCAAATATCTCAAGGATGGTGCAATTTAGAAGAAAAGATGAGGAATGATTTTATATGCAAAAAAGACTAATGATTCCGAGAAGTACGAGATACGGACCTTTAGTTCAAGCGATATTTGTTTTTCATGCAATTTAACCAATCTGTAGAGTAGTAGTGAGAAACCCACAAGAAGTGGAATAAATCTATTGATGCCAAAATATGCACGAGTGTTATCAAAAACCTTCTACAAGAGATCATTTCAATTGATATTGTCGTTTGAATATTACAGGTGAAAATGCAATTTTTTTATGAAATTTCAACACCCTATATCTTTTGAACGGGGCCAAATTTGGAAAAATGTTATAGGAAGAAAATGTTTCTTTTGACGTCAAGAATCTATGGTTAAAATTAACGCAGTGGTCAAAGACTCACCCTGTATATTAGATAATTAGATTAGATTATCTTATAAGTGTATAACGGCCAGTTTCTGAAAGGATGATCAAACCTCATGTCAACTAACACAACGGTCATCTTGACAGAGATGTCAAATCAATTTGAGTTTCCGAAAGGATGTTCAGTGCATATTTAACTAATCTATGTCAACATTTTCAGTTGACATGAGTTGACCCTGTTGCCAGACTGTCCAACCACAGATTCTCCGACAAAATCTAATATTCTATGATTAAAGAGGTTAAGATATCAGTGTTTTGTGGTTAAGTTTTTGAAATTATCCGATAACTGATGTTTGATGTTTAAATTTTAACACCCTTTAGGCCGGGCGCACATTGAGGCGCAGCTAAACACGTGCAGGGCAGCACAGTGCAGTCAAGACTGGTCGAAAAACTGTGTGGCACTGTTGCCCCCGCACATTGGAGGCGCAGTTTTTATTGGCAGTTTAAACCACTTTCGTCAAACCAACTATGTTAATGTTAATTAATAGTTGGTTTGACAAAAATGGACGTGTACATTTCTTGCGTTGTGTTAATATGATGAATCATTCGAATTTAAGCTCCGAATCAGATTTCGACGCCGAGTTAGACGCAATACTTCTTCTCTACCAAAAATCAAGATCGTTGAAGCTGTGGAAAAGTGAGTATATGAAAAAAAGACGAACTCACGGAGAATTCGCGCTGACGAAAGAACTCTCCAGCCAACAATTTATTAATTATTTCCGACCAAGCAGAGCGGAGTTTGATGAAGTTCACAGTATGATTCAACCTATTATTTACACTGAGGGATGCAATGCTCAACCAGCGATCAGAACTGAAGAAAAACTGGCTGTTTTTCTAAGGTAATTTTTGTTTTTGAAGTGATAACTTCTATTGGCCCGTTGGGCACTTTTGCTTGACTCTGTTTCTGAAATCTGGCGTCACAAACTTTTATATTATTATTATTTTTTTTTTGTATATTTTTTATTTAATTATTTTTTTTTAAACATTAAATTGATTTTAATTTAGCTAACTTTCAAAACAGTGAAAAATATAGAACAAATTTGTACGAAAAATGGGTAATGAGGGCCACAATAAAAAACAACTAGGTTATTTCGCTAACATTTGAATTTTATTAATTTTATAATCACGGAAAAATATTGTTGTTTGTTGAATCCAAGCAGTCATTGGATTCTCTGGATGGGCAGGAACGAGTTTGTTGAGGAGAGTATGTTGAAGCAGGGGAATGGGTATTTGAATAATCCAACCAATTATTGGGCCTTAGCTGATTCATGTTGTCCATCATACCGACTCCTGAATAATGTGGCTGAGAGAAGGAAGCCGCAGGTTCTGAAATATTCAGCAGACTTGCTTCCTCCTGAGAAACAGCATAAAAAACGTTTCTTTTTATAATGTGTTGAGAAGCTGCTGGCATTTTTTTTGTTTGCTCAATTGACATAAAAAACAAGTGTAAATCGTCCTTTGGAGCCTTCCTTTCCTCACTTCGCTCTCTAGACCTTTGTTCACGTTGCTCAAATGTTTTTTTAATTAAATTGTCAATATCAAGCTTTTTTGCTTTTTTTTCGGACGAGGTGTTTGGGTTTCAAGAGTTTCATGTAAGTCAGCTGAATTACTTTCCTCATTTTCGCCGGTGTTAGGAGCTGTAGATTCATCACATTTTTTCTCGTCAACATGACGATCTTGAGAGAGTTGGATCTCTACTTCAACATTTCTTTCTTGTTCGATTGAATCTGAACTGTTGTCGTTGGTTGTGAAATCAGAATCCCGTTTATCGTTCCCCATAAAACGTAATAAGAATTCCATTTGCGATTGAAATTTCCATCGCTTTACGTCTCCAGCCGCTGCCCCACTTCTCGACATTCGTAGTAGAAGTAGAAATTTACTATTAAAAGTTTTATACTGTTTTAGATATTTGGCTTCTGGGGATAGCTACAAAAGCATTGGCTACAGTTATAGATTAGGAGACCGAACTGTATCTAACATCATAAAACAGGTTTCAACTGCTATATGGAATGCAAATCAGCCGTTGTATTTACGAGATTTTGAATCACGATGGCATTTTCCACACTGTTTGGGTGCAATTGATGGAAAGCATATTCTGATCAAAAAGCCCAGTAACACTGGATCTTCATATTTTAATTATAAACACAATTTTTCTATCGTATTAATGGCAGCTGTTGACGCCACGTACAAATTTACTTTTATTGACATAGGATCCATGGGAAGATTTTGTGACGGAAACATTTTTTCAAGTAGTGATCTGGCTAAAAAATTGGAGAAAGGGACTATGCAAATTCCTCCACCCGCTTTTCTTCCTTCTTTTGAACATACCTTGCCATACGTCTTTGTAGGGGATGAGGCATTCCCATTAATGCAAAATTTAATGAGACCATATCCAAAGAAAAGTGTAATGGGAAGCTATAATAACAAGGTATTCAATTACCGGCTTTCACGCGCAAGGCAATGTGTTGAATGCACTTTTGGAATCCTAGCATCAAGATTTCGTGTATTCCAACGACCATTTAAAATTAAAATCACTACTGTAGTTTATGTGGTCAAAGCAGCATGTGTATTGCATAATTATTTACGGAGAAATGCAGTAGTAGCTTGTGATACTGATCACAATGGCTTAAATGAAAATTTACCAAAAACCAACTCCTTTCTATTCCAGGAAATAGATTAAGGAGTGTACAAGCAACGTTCTCAGTAAGACAAAAATTTACGGAATACTTTAATTCCGTCGGAAATGTGCCATGGCAAAAAGAGTGTTTCCCAGGGCAATACTAATTAATTATTAATATTCAGTATATTGTAGTAGAGAACAATTGTACTAGAATAAATTGCAAAAAATAAATAAATTGACACATTGTTAAATATGTAAATTCTCCTTTTACATAGTAAGAAATAATTTGTACAGACCATTTTTAAAAAATAAATTTTTGTTTTTTTATACATGTAATTTTAAATGAGCTGTTAATTGTATTAATTATAACATAACCATTCTGATGGGACTTGGAAAAATAAATTCATTTTTAAAATGACTGAAAAATTGAATTAAGAAAGTTAAGTAAAAAGGAGTTGTGTTGTTTTACAAACTATTAAGTAAATTAGATCGTACTTACCATTCGTTAAATTAATTTCATTTGCAATCGTTGTCCAAATCTCTTGTTTTAATTTTGTTTTCATAAAGTTTGGATCACTGGTATTATAAAAAATAGGATGGTTTCGTACTAATTCAATAAGTATTTCTTCGATTGATTCCATTTTTAACACTACCTTTTACTTGAATCGAGAGGAGTCACGCAGTTTCTGTGTCACATTCACAAGTGTCACATTGGCCTCGTGCGGCACAGTGCTGCCCTGCCCTGCTCTGCCTTTCAATTTGCGCGGTCCCATAAGACAACACGAGATACAAAACTGTGCTGCGCTGCACGTGTCAACTGCGTCTCAATGTGCGCCCGGCCTTATAATTTTCCTCAAGTGACCATAAAAAAATACCTGGTTGAACTTGCTCACAACTGTTTCTTACGATAGATTGCATTTATGATTCTTTTAGCGGCTTAACTGTACCTGTGTATTAAGTCGTATCTGGTGTATTAAAATACAGATGCTGTTTTTCAACTGAAAAATTTATCATCAATAGGTCAATAAAATGTAAAATATCGTTTTAATTTGAAGTATTCAAAATAATTGAGCAAACAACCTTGTTCATACATCATCCAATTTTATTATTTTATCACAGTACACAGAAGTGAAAACAATGACATGAAATTTGGTGTAATTGGATTTTTAGAATGTTTTCAGTCTATACATAAGAGTAGATTTGAATATAAATTTATTTGAGCTATTGTAACAACTGTTCCTCAAGGCATTACTTCTACTTCATAGGCTTTTTGTGACGGATTGTATGACCTCTGATCCGAGTCTTCTTCCACAATTATTATTGAACATTGAAATGTGTTGAAACTAACGAAGATCTGACTGATATATTTTCATCATTTGTAGAAGTATTTGGAGGATCATCTGGGAAGTTCTCTCCGATATCAAAGTCTGCTACGTCTTCATTATGAACTAATGCCAAATTGTGCAGAACACAACATGCCACTATGACATTCATGGTTGTCTCCATTTTCAGCCTAATTCCCATAGATAAACAAGGAAAACGTCTCTTCAAGACACCAAATGTCCTTTCAACAGTATTCCTTGTTTTGATGTGTGCTCTGTTGTACGCTTGCTCACAGGGAGTTGATGGCCTCAGAAATGGAGTCAATAAATATGAGCGACAAGGGTAGCCACTGTCCCCCAATAAATAATCCCTGCGGAATAATCCACTCTCGAAGTCGGCCCGAATATGGGAATCGTTTAAAATTGTACTATCATGTGCTGAGCCTGGCCATCTACAAATTACATCCATTATTTTCAACTGGGCATCACAAATCACCTGAACATTAAGAGAAAAGTATCCCTTTCTATTTCTGAAAAGCTCACCTTGTGGACCTCCAGGTGACTGTATTTTTATATGTGTACAGTCTACACATCCAATCACGTTCGGAAATGAACTTATAGAATAAAATTCTGATCTGATTCTATTCCGTTCATCCTCTGTTCTTGGCATAGATATGAACTGGGGTCGAAGTTCAGCAATGACTCTAGATACTTTTTTAATTATTCTACATACTGTAGTTTTATGGACCCTTATATGGTCAGCTACTGTTATTTGGAATGCTCCTGTTGCAAAATAACTTATTGTTAGAAGTACTTGTTCCAAGGCAGTGACTGATTTGTTCCTTGATGTTAAGGGCCTTATTTTATCCTCTATCATATTCAGAAGTAATATTATAGTATCCTTGGACAGTCTATACCTATTTTTGAATTCCACATCATTGTAGAAATCAAGGGTTCATTCTTCTCCTTAAAGTTCGTGGCCTTGGGTTCTCATCTTCGCTAGAATTACTAGACATGCTTATATCCAAGCTGATATCCATAATAATTATCTACAATAAAAAAATAGATTCACCAATTGTTGCAAAAATGCTTGTTTTTTCAGAGAAAACTAAATTATTAACGATAACATATTACATCGCAAAATTGGGCAAAAATAAATGCCTTTTCATAAAAATTATATATTCAAGATTATTAAATTATTTTCATACATACCGATAAAATTAAGATTTCCTTGGAAAATACATAGATTTCATTCATAAACAAGGTTTCTTTCAAGTTAATTCGCCAAACAACACCGATTAGTTGACAAGTTCTTTGACACTAGTTTGACCACTGATTTAGCCTTAATTTGCGTTTCGGAAACTCAAAATGACGATTGACATACAATTTACCTGAAATATTTGACCACTGTGTCAACTGACAGCGTGGTCAAATTAACCTAGTTGACTATCCTTTCAGCAACTCAAATGGCAGTTGACCATAGATTTAACAGCTGATTACTTGATTTCTATGATGATCATCGTTTCAGAAACCGGCCGTAAGACTATCTTATAAGTAAGACAAATTAAGGGAATGTAATAGTCGGCGAGTTTTTTTGACACATGCGCATTCTATAGAGCGTCAATTATTTATATCAGAGTATTGAATACAGAATCGATCTCTGTTTTAATAGCTGTAATTTCAAATAATATAATAAATTATAAGAGAATCTATGGTTAAAATTAACGCAGTGGTCAAAGACTCACCCTGTATATTGAAAATTTTAATTATGTTTAATTTAATTATGTATAATGTATATGTATAATTAAATTAAATAATTTATTTGAATATTTCATTACATATAAATTATATTTACAGTTATTTATATGGATATGTTGATACAAATTGAAATATTTCCATTTATTTATTACAAAAAAAAAATTGTTCAATTTCAATATTTGTAATTTCTAACGTATTTCCACCGTATTAACAACACTATCCATGATGTACAACATAACCTTACTTTCACTTATCTATGCACTTAACGAAATCGTTTTGAAATCATCTGTTCCCACCTGTTCTCACCCGTTCGTGTCATAGAACAACTTGCGACGATTCCAAGAGTTACAGAACCTGGTTCTCTGTGACCCCAGAACAACTGGGAACTGCCACGCGAACAAACCTAATATTTACTCAAAAAGATGGGTGATAATAGCTTCATTCGGGTTCGTATTTTTCTGACTGTTCTGGGACAGTCCTCAGGGTGCGCAGAACTGATGCGTAATAGCTGAGGATTTTTGGATCATTTTTGGACCATTCTTGGACTGTCAGAAAATTATCAGAGAAATGCAGAACCCGAACAGCAAAATGAGGATTAAAAATGGAGAGAGATAGGTACAGTTTTGTGATGTTTTTAAAGTGGAAGAATTACTTTGTCGAACTTATTAGGGAATGAAACACACTCGTTGAGGTTCAGCTTAAGACTGACTATTTTATTCATGCATAGCGTGGTTCCCAAAAAGACATTACAAAAATGCTACATAGATGGCGTTAATGGAAGGTCATAGAATAAATGTTGATTTTTACTACCAACACCCCCACTAAATCAAATTTATTTTATGTCGAATATACCCAATTCCTGTGAGAACCTATCATGTTTAATAAAACCTAAGCCTTTGGTTAAAACATCCGCAGGCATATCATTGCTAGGCAAATACTCAACAGAAATAATATTTTTACTTATTGTTTCTCAATCAAAATGATATCTGATATCGATATGTTTGGTTCTCTTGTGGAAAGTTGGGTTGAGACACAACTTCTGTGCACTTTGATTATCATTAAACAATGATATGCGCTCAAGGTTACTGGTCAATTTTCCAAGCATATTGAAAAGGTAAATAGCTTCTCTTGATGCTTCTGAGATTGCTATGTATTCCGCTTCATTAGGTACTAGACAGAGAAACGGAACTTTGCTTCTTGCTTTCCCAAGACACAGCCGCACCAGAAAGTTTAAAACAGTAACCACTGTATGATCTTCGATCTACAATGTTTGCTGCCCAATCAGCATCAACAAAACCTTCTAGTGCTAGTGCGTCCGATTTTCTATACACAAGTCCTTTACATTTAGTGCCTTTCAAATAACGGAGCACTCTTTTGGCGCATTTCCAATGCGTCTCATTAAAACAATTGTTGAACTGGCCTAAATAACTTACACAAAATGCAATATCAGGCCCTCGTGAGCACTGCCAAATACATTAAACTTCCTATTAATTTTGATAAGGAAAATTTGTGTTTTTTCCTTCGCATTTTTCCAATTTTAGGTTATATTCCATGGGAGTACTCACGGGTTTACAATTTATCATATTGAATTTTGATAACAAGGAATTAATAAAAGCTTCCTGATCCAAAGTTATCTGGCCTTTTGTCTTATCAAATTTGACTCTTACTCCTAAACATTGTTTTAAATCACCTAAATCTTTAAGTTTAAATCTTGAGCTCAATTCCTTCTTAACACAATCTGTTTCCTTGTCACAATTGGAAAAAATGAAAAAGTCATCTACTTACAATGCTATCATTACTTTTACATTTTTGTCATTCTTCAAAAATATGCATGGTTCATATTTTGATCTAACAAAGCCTAATGAAAGTAAAATTTGTTCAACGTTTTCGTACCAAACTCTGGACGATTGTTTTAGACCATAAATGGCTCGTTTTAATCTGAGAACTTTATTATCATGATTGCCTTTATTAAAACCTTCAGGCTGCATCATGTACACCGTTTCATTTAAGGATCCGTAAAGGAAGGCTGTAGTAACATCTAAATGGGTAATTTTTAGGTCTAAATGCAGAGACAAGGGTATTAAAAGTGTCTTATTATTATTATATATAATTATTATTATATATGTATTAAGAGTGTCTCACAACAGGCGAGAAAGTTTCGTCGTAGTCCACACCAGGTTTTTGCGTAAAACCTTTTACCACTAAATGAGCTCTTGCGTTCAGAGGTTTCTCTACCAGCTCCCATGCGTCATTAGCTTCAAAAGAGTTCAGCTCTGCATCAATGGCCTTTTTCCACATTTCCCCATCAGGTCCAGAAAGAGCTTCTGCCACATTTGTTGGTAAGTCCTCTATATTCTCATTTGCTAGACATGCATATGTAACAAAATCATCGAAAGCTTTTGGTTTTCTTACCCCTTCCGTTCTTCGTAGTGGTAAAACTTTATTTGTGTCACCTACACTTTCTTGAAGATATGATGAGTCACAACTGTTCATTGAATCTTCCTGTGGATCATATTCATCGACACTACTCAACGATTCTTCAGTTTCAAGGGTGGAATCCATGTTTTCCCCCACTGAAACTGACAGCTTTTCAGGGGTGACATCATTTGGCAATATACGAGTATGATCCAAAATATCGGCTTTCTCTGATGTTTTCTCGGTTATTATGACATCCCTACTGTTTATTATTTCCTTAGATTCGGGATCGTACAGTCTATAACCTTTAGTGTTCTCACAGAAACCAACCAAAATAGTTTTTTTTTGATTTTCTGTCTAGTTTTCTTCTTTTTTCCGCAGGTATCATCATCATGACATGGCTGCCAAAGATTCTTATATCGCTGATATTCGGTTTTTTCTTTGTCCATATTTCATAAGGTGTCTTTTTTAAACCAGTGACAACCGATCTATTCCGTAGATACACAGCAGTGCTGACTGCTTCAGCCCAAAAACATTTTTGGAGTCCTGCATCGAAAAGTAAGCAACTTGCCTTTTCTACTAACGTCCTATTCATTCGTTCTGACATTCCCTTCTGCTGAGGTGTGTAAGGGTTTGTCTTTTGATGTCTGATGCCATGTTCCGATAAGAATTTCTCAAATATTGAGGAACAAAATTCTCCACCATTATCAGTTCGTAGAGCCTTTATTTTATTATTGGTCTGGTTCTCAACTAATGATTTAAACTTTTTGAAACAATTGAAAGCTTCATTCTTGTGTTTGAGGAAATAAATGAAGGTCATCCTGCTAAAATCATCTTCAAGGAGAAAATAATATTTCGATCCTCCCAAAGAGCTTACCTCCATTGGTCCACACAGATCAGCATGTGCTGTTTCCAAGACTTGTGTTGCTCTGGTACCTACATTCTTGAAGGGTAGACGACATTGCTTTCCTTCAGAACATATTATATCACATGGTTGAGAGCTATTAATTATTTTTCCCTTAACTTCCATTCCTTGTACGACGTCCTGCATTGACGAAAGGTCCTTGTAATTGATGTGTCCAAATCGTCTGTGCCAAATATCCCTGACACTGCAGTGGCCACAAAAAGTTTTCAGGTTGTTTCATATTCAGCTTATACATGTTATTCACCAAGTCTGCAGTCGAAATCAATACACCATCCCTGTTGTATATTTCACAACCCTGGTCGGTAAAGACTACTCTGTTGCCCTTCTTGGTCAGTTGCGAATCAATCCACTCTTCACTTATTGGAAAGCCCGACCTGTCCAATTTTCTTGAGGTGTCGATAACTTGGGTTACGTACGCCTCCATTGAACTGCAATTTTCATATCGAAGGGAAATCAAGGTTCTTAATAGACCAATCTTACGTGTGAATCCATTGTCCTCGTACATTTTCCTTAGAGTATTCCAAACATCCATGCACGTTTCCTTATTTCTGATATGTGGGTAGATAGACGGGTCTAGAGTCAAGATCAACTTCGCTTTTGCTTTAGCCACCATCACTGTGTCCATTTGTTTGCCGGATAAACATTCAGTAAGTCCTTCCAGAACAAAGATGTTTTCAATAGCGAAACACCACTCCGCGTAATTTTCGCGACCGAGTAATCTGGGAATGCTGTAGTTAACGTGGTTAGCGGCCATTTTGAATTTACACTACACAGTCTTCAACCAACAACTTTCAGAATGTTCACTGTTTCTCACTTTCCTTTGTTCTAAAGCACGAACAATAATTGTCTCTTTTTATTCTTTACTGAATAAAAGAGGTATCTGGGCCCATAACCTGATGTTTTTAAAGTGGAAGAATTACTGTGTCGAACTTATTAGGGAATGAAACACACTCGTTGAGGTTCAGCTTAAGACTGACTATTTTATTCTAAAATGGAGGAACGCATAGCGTGGTTCCCAAAAAGACATTACAAAAATGCTACATAGATGGCGTCAATGGAAGGTCATAGAATAAATGTTGATTTTTACTACCAACATTTTGGAGGTTCTTTGTTTAATTGCGCCGACCAGACAACAACTTTCAAGCACTTAGTTGTTTTTTCATTTCTGTTTACGAATATTCGTCAGGAAATGTTTGACAAATAATATCTTGTATGAAGGTAAGTAGTGATGTTTCTGTAATAAGCTGTATAAATACGTTAATCAGGTATATTTTTTCCAGGCTTTCACTAACTGTGTGAATAAATAAAAGAAGCATTAGGAATAAGAAACAAAACTAATTGTGGTTTGGAGTCGAGTTTTATTTTGGAGTTCTTAATCTTACAATCCATAAAAATGAATGACTAAATAAGATGAAAAGAAGAATTATTTTTACCTAGATGTTAAGAGAATATAAGAATAGGTGATATTTTCTTCCCCATCAAATGGAAAATTAATACAATGGGTATTAGAAAGAATAGTGGCCAATTATCGTTAATGCTTACTTCAGGATAAACATCGGTATAACCTGCAACAAAATGGATATTCTCTTGTGGAGTGTACAGAAAAATATGCAGAGAGGTTGAACAGTTTCTCAAAATTCATATTCATATATATACGGAATATTTTGAGATTGTTTAATTTGTGAAAGTATTGTTTAATAATTTTAGGCGTAGTGGAAATGATTGAATATTGAAGAGTAATACATTTTGATATTATGTCACCAACAGAAAATAACTTATTATTTATAGTACAGTTCAATGTAGTTGATTTCCATGCAGCTAAGGTAATAGAGCATATTAGTTCTACATTGTAGATAATTCTCTTTAGAAGGAATATAGGATAACTGTCGGAACCTTTTTGCATAATTAATTTCTTTTCCACTGTCCTTTGAAGGAAATGGCAAATATTAAAATTTAAAAAAAATTTTTTTTTCAAATATGATTTCCACTTTTATTATCTTCGATTTAGGGGTTCTGTACTGTTTATACCTAACTCAGACGAAACCAACTCAACCAGACCTGCTATCATGCTATATATAGGAGTGGTCCTTAAACTGCAAATTGATTTTTTTTTCCATTGGCCGCTGTTGGAAATGGACCTAACTGGATTCAGACATCGTCTCTTGTAATTGCTAAATTTAACCAAAGTATTCACACCTAGCATAATGAAAAAAAAAATGGATATCCAAAAAAAATTTTCAAAAAAAAAATTTTTTTTTTCAAATATGATTTTCACTTTTATTATCTTCGATTTAGGGGTTGTGTACTGTTTATATCTAACTCAGACGAAACCAACTCAACCAGACCTGCTATCATGCTATATATAGGAGTGGTCCTTAAACTACAAATTGAAATGTTTTTCCATTTCCCGCTGTTTGAAATGGCAAACAACCAAATGTTAACATCGTTTTTTGTAATTGCTGAACTAAACCAAAGTAACCATACCATAGCTTAAGGAAAATTTCATAGAAATCCAAAAAAATTATTAAATATATTCTTAGCTACACTGTGATATTTAAAATGTATGAAAACATCAGACTCTTCTTAATATGGCAACGTCGCCTTCGATGGTTGCGCGAATGATTGTGTTAGTTTTACGAGGCGCCGTTGAGCAGAGGAATGCTTGATATCAGGTCTGTACTCAGTGCGAATTAATTTGATGTGTCGATTTCTATGAAACATTCAATTTCAATTTTTTCAGAAACTATTCATTTGTTGGTGATGATTTTGATACAGTAGTATGAAAACATCATGTAGAATCGATTGCAAGTATAAAAATTTGTATATCTATATCGGGACCCTAAACTGCAAATTAACCATTCCCATTTTTTTTCAGAGCTATTTTTTGTAAGATACTGGAACGTATTTAAAAACAATGAAATTATGATTGCAAAGTATAATTCAGCAAATCAATTGTGATATTAGAAATAGTAGACAGCATGTATAGTATTATATGTTTTTATTTTTGTGATTCTATTCAATCAACTGATTTAAAACTTTCAAATGCTCTTTTAATTACATTATAACAGAATTTTGATTTGTCATATTTGCAGTTTCAGGATTGTCGATTCCTAAAATATGTTTATTGGGGTATACCTAATTTTCAAGAACTGGATTCAAAACGAAAGAATGTTTATTTTAATCGACAAAAGTATTGAAGGTTGACGATCATAGTAAATTGGGTGAAGATATCTGAACATATATTATATGTATTTCAGGCAACAACTTAGTACAGGTAATGGAAATGACAAATAATTTTCAATGTTTTGTGGAACCCCATCATTTTATGCTTTAAATGACCCGAGTGGCCAAATGCCTCGTCAGTTGGTAGATAAATCTCTTGGATAAACAACAAGATGGTTCAAAGACAACTCTTTCAACCCTGAAATCAATTTATACCTGAAATCTAAATTAATTCAATGATGTGATAATAACTAGTTATACAGATCTGAACCTGAAAATATTTCCAAAACATTATTGAACGCAAAGTAAAATTGGTATATCAGTTAACCATACAATTTACCTATATAGGTAAGGGATTGCTCTGAATTCTGAAGTAGTTTATATTTCAGTTTATACTAACAATAATATTCATGTGTTAATGCAACCACTGTCTGAATATGGGTGATGCAGCAAAGCACACAAACTAGATCTATCAAAATGTTTTGTTTTATACAGATTCACTGTTCAGTATTTATCAGATGGGATTATATATATTTTGAGAATTTTAATAATGATTAGTAATTTGAATTGCGCTATTATAGTACTCAACTGTTTCTATCAACATTAAATTTTTGGTTTGTCGATGAAAATTTGATAAAACATTATTCTAACTATGGAAAACAATTCCATGCAGACGAAACTCTCAAACAGAAAAAGTTCGCTAGGAATTTCATTGATAATCAGGTTGCTGATAAATAAACTAAGATCCTCATTTCGTTTCATCAACAATTTGAATTTTTGAAATATACCTAGATACATGCGCACATTACCTTTTTGAATATAATGGTTTTTCAATTGTTAATTTAAAAGGAGCTTTTAATGCATTTGGTAGTAAACTTTGATGTAAAGGGAAATCTAGATTTGTTTCTCGTCTAAAATTACGAATTTACCACAAATTGCGTTTTCAAGTGATCGTTGTTTAAGGGTTGGTAGCATTTGTAGTCCGCAAGATATCCTGAACTGATAGCTGCTCTCAGGTTTGTTCGCGTGGCAGTTCGGAACTGTAATTTTTGGTAATTTGTGGTTCCCACCCGTTCGTCTGGGACGGAACAGGAGTTCCTTGTCGTTCGTGTGGTCGGAACACTTGATTTCGGAACTGTTCGTTACTGTTCTTACGGTTCCGGATCTAGAGATGGTACAAGGTACAACAGAAGAAGCGGTAAATTCAAATCATCGGTGATTCAAATTTTCAGTAGTTCTAATTGGCAATTAAGTTATATATTTGGTGACTAGGATATTCGCATAGCTGTTTTTGAGTATATTTGATGTTGTGGGAGTATAAATTTTTAATCAATTCGTTATAATAGCTTCTAAAAATTTTTATTATCTCAAAGAAGAGGAAGGATCATTTGCAATAGATGAATAAAATAATTGCATAGTTGTTGATCAAAGTATGTAAGATAATTATTTTATATTATTTATATATACGATATTTCGTATTTATATTCTATATATTTATTTTTGTTATTTCGTGATTGTAGTATCTTTATTTTTTAACCACTCAAAATGTATTGCAAATTTAGGAAGGAAACTGAGGAATGACCTCCTTCAAGAACACAACGACTTGTTAAAACAATTCTTATCTAAAAAATAATTACAAAGCTATGAAAGTTGTTAGAAAATATTTTTATTTATTTCCCAAATGCCACTAGTTCCATATACAATTACCTAATTCTATTATATAATATTTTCTGTAAACAGTTTCCACCAAAATTACAATAAAATAACAGAAGAATTCACAGTTTACCCAGATATGAACTAACAAAAATAATTTCTCCACTGATGACCACTACTACATATATTGAAATTTCAAATTATGATTAAATTAAATCATTTATTTAAATATTTCATTACATATAAATTATATTTACAGTTATTTATATGGATATGTTTATGTTTATTTATTTAAGACAAAAAATATTGTTCAATTTTAATATTTGTAATTTCTAACGTATTCCCACCGTATTAATAACACAAAGATATTGAATAAGTTATTCAATATCTTTGTAACACTATCCATGATATGATCCATGATGTACTTAACGAAATCGTTTTGAAATCATCTGTTCCCACCTGTTCTCACCCGTTCGTGTCATAGAACAACTTGAGACGATTCCAAGAGTTACAGAACCTGGTTCTCTGTGACCCCAGAACAACTGGGAACTGCCACCCGAACAAACCTCTCGAGTAGGTACCGATTTCGACTGTACTGGAACTGTACTGGGATTGTACTAAAAAAACCGAACAGCGACCAATTTGAAGATTTGGTCCAAAATTTGTCAGAGAAAAACCCGAACAAGTTTAATTTGGCAAAATGCGCAAACTCGTAGGACTATTTGAATCGGTTACAGCAGAAAATTTCAATTTAATTCTCCTGATCATATAAGCCATAAATTGAAAGAAAAGCAAATATATTATTGAATATGTCAATGATGAATCATAATGCACATTTTTAATATTACCGATTTGTTGACGAGAGCTGAAAAAATTTTTTTTTAATAAAGCTGTTTTTCACATACTTAAAAATAGTTAAGGAATTCTAAATGATTATTTAGAAAACTGAAATCATTGTAACAAATAAAGTTGTACTAGTTCTTGCAATTTGAATTGGACAACTCAAGGAAATAAAGAAAACAAATAATCCTGCCCCTGAAAACCCTTTATAATATTAATTTATAATCATTTAACTTAATACTAATAAAAATTTATGCACGATTTGAAACCATCTATGTTTAGATTTGTTTATATCTGTTAACAGATGCAGATAAAATTCAAACATTTCAAATTACGAAAGAAATTGGTTAACTCCTCCCTCCTAAGGCGGTTCTACAGTGAAATCCTAAAATGGTCCTGAGGATAGTCCCAGAACGGTCAGAAAATAATCAGAAAAAAAATCCTGATATAACTCGAACATCGGACTACTCGGTTCTAAATTAGTCAGAGAAAACCCGAACACTGAAATGCGCATGATTCTGATGGTTCTGGAACAGTCAGAATTTCAACCCGAATGAAGCTGTACATCATAAAGTAATTACATACTTACATAGAGATGTGTTCTGTGCTGTACATTGTATTATGCGGTGCTGTAGAGGACGAAGTCAATAATTTATTTTGTTTTCCTTCCAATCCTGAGCGGTAAGAATAAAAGATATATTTATTTCATCTGATGCTTGCTTTGGATGGAAAGTATATTATTTAAGTTAAAAATTTATTTTGTAGGATGAATTTGTGGAAGAATGCTCTTGGTCTTCGTTCTAGTGCTGTGATGAGTAAACGTCGAGAATTTGTGATGGACATTTTAGTGAAAATTCTTTTACAAATTCAAATCTCAACAAGTTGAACAGACATGTTATTCCTATGGCTTGGGTCAACCCTTCATCAGGCATTGAAGTAGTGGAGGAATCACATGCAATAATTGAGGAATCACATGCAGTAATTGAGGAATCACATGAAGTAATGGAGAAAGCACGGGCTGTAAGATCTATTGAATCGTCAGGTATTGTGAATTAATTGTTTCTATCTTCAATATAATTATTTTGTTGTCTTTCATCTTTTCACTTGCGTAAGAGTTCATTTTTGCATGTGAGAACATTTGAATTCAATAAGTTACATGATTCCTTAAATGTTCAAACCTTGATTATTGCTTTAGGTAACATATCAGGCAGTGAAAGGTCCCAAATAGCTGAGGAACAACAAGTGCAAGTACTATAACAACTACAGGTATTACATTCTTTCAATCAAAGTAGGTTTGTTGTCAGTTTCGAACTGCGAGATGAACAAACCTATTATTTCAAATGCATTATCCTATTACAGTATTGTTGATTAACTGAAGCTTTTGATTTATGAAATATTATTTCATTATTATTTTCATTACTTGCAGCTGATGGTGAAGTACATAACGATCATTGCTATTCAAGAAATCTGGACTTACTTGAAAGATAATGGCTTTTCATCTCTTAAGACCAGAATTTTGAATCAAGATCCATTGGAAAACCTTTTTGGGCAGATAAGATATGGCTGCGGTTGCAATGACAATCCTACAGCTTATCAATTCATAGGAAGTTTAAAAACTCAACTCCTTAATGGTTAATCCTTCCAGGGCAGAATTGTGAGAATGATGCAAGTTCTCTTTTGTGTAATTTGAAATCATTCCTCAATTTCTCTCCTGAAAGTCAGGAGAGTGGGGTTCCTGATCAACATTCATGTCACAATTGAAAAAAATGCACCATGAGCAATTTTTGATTTATTTTTTGTTATTTCAGCAGTCTGTTCTGTTAATTCAACCTTTGTTAAGTTCCATGTAGAGTCCACTTATTGTTGAAAGTTGATCATTGATAATTACTCCAGGCATATCTCAAATTTGTATTGCTAGTTTTTTCCCAACGTCTTCATTCTTAATTATTTCTTATCTCAAGCACCCTTGTTATTTTATGTTTATTTTCTGTACAATATTGCTATCAATTTGATAGCATAGAATAAGAGATGAAATGTTCATATTGTTCAATGAAAAGAGCTGTAATCAATAGTGTGTTATAAATATTTTTAATGTTCAAGATGAAAATATCGATATGTAATTTTAAAAATGTATTTTGCGAACATTATGAAAAAATTTTCATCTTTGATATTGTCAATGTTTGCCTAAATCATATATTGCATATCGGGGATCAAAGTTTTTTCATTATTTTCGCAAAATTCATTTTTAAAATTCAGAAATCCTCTGCTATCGATTCAAATTTCCCGCCATTCTTTCACAGGCACTGATGTCAGCGCCATCTGACAACAGACACATTTTTCGAAGAGAGATAGAAAATTAAATCGGACATGAATTTGAGCATATTTCGAGCGAAAGACTGCTCATTATTCTGGTCTTTATAGCGGTCATTGCTTATGGCACAAGACGTAATGAAATGACCGCTAGAATTACCAAAACGATGACCAACAATGATCGGTCTTTAGCTTGAAATTGATTTTAGTTCGGAGTTGACTGTCTCGGTTGTCTTTGGTCAGCACGTTTCAAAACAAATTCAAAATGACAATTATTAAAAAGCATAGAGCAAAATCCATAACCTCTATGTTCTGCTTACGGATAAGTTAACGGCTAGTATAAACGCCTACTGAAATTCTTACGGAATACGGTACTGGCCAGTATAAACGAGCCCTAACTTCGAACATAAAACTATATATTTATATATATATTCTATGTTCGAAGGTATTTAATTTGTTGCTTCTATGCTTATGCTGCTAACCTCAATTTATTCATGTTAGGAACTGGCAGGAACTGGTTTGTGGTTAAGAGTTAAAAATTAATTTGAGAGCCAGTTTGCCGAATTGAATTTAATATGGAAGCGTGAGTAAGAAAACGATAAATATTTTGAATACCATTTAACAATTTATTGCATTTCAGAAAAAATGTAAGGCCTGTTTTTAACTTTGAGATGATGGAGATAATAAGAAAAATGAGAGAAGGACCTATGAACCAAGGGGACCTAGCAACAATAACTTATGAGGTAGATACATAATTATATGTGTTCTCGATAGTATTCATAGAACTGAAAGAATTAGATTATAATTCTAAATAAATGGACGATTAGCAAATTCAATATTGATATTATATTTCAGACATTAGCATTCTTAGAAAGAACTGCAGCTAAGCACATGTGTCGAGAATCAATCAAGCAGTGTTTTACAGAATTGAGAACTTTTCCTACTTTGACTGATAAAGAAAGGATTATGATAATTAATACCCCTCCTGTTAATGAACGTCAGTTGCAATTGGTAAGTCATATAAAACCTATAGTGTTATGTAAATTTATGAACCTCCATTTCAGATTGTCACAGACAGTGAAGAGCGTCTCTCTGATGATGATATATATAGATTGTTAGAAATAATAATGAGGAATTTTCCTCATGTTAGGAAAGTGAAAGAGGATATTGACTCTGATGAATGATACATAATTGACTTTAGAGCCATAGACTGAATGAAAACACTTTGGTTATACTCAAAGAAATATATCAAATGATGGTATAAAAGCCAACTCATTTCAATTAAAAATTAATCCCCACAAAGTAACAGAAATTGAAGTATAAAATAAGGTGCCAATAAATAAAATAAAAAGTTCGTTCTCGTCAATTGATGATGATGGTAGTTGTGTAGAATGTCTAGATAGAGAAATCAATACTTTACACTATGTCCATTATTTGAGTTTGAATTGAATAATTGTTTTAATCAAATTCCCAATGAGTCACTGGTACAATCTGGCAACACAGTGAAGGATGAAACTTTCGCCTGTGGTCTATTTGGACTTCCTAAATCTCGCATGACGAAAAGTCAATATTATTGAAATACAAGAAATAGTTGAGAAGCTGAGTTTGAATTTTTTATTATTAGTTTTGTCAAATATAGTTCAGGTATCAATTGAGCTCATAACTCCAATGATTATGAGTGTTGTAGATAAAATTACTTTGTGATATCAATTATTTGTTAGAAATGATATTGTATTTGTTGATGTACCCTATTTTCCAATAAACATAAGCAAGAATGTATTGATATATTTTCTTTTCAAAAGATACTTAGAATTAATATACGTATTCTCATTTAAATAGAAAGCTCCATTGTTATAATGAACTTTTCGGTCTCTTGCAGTT
>JARTUT010000960.1:0-89240 GCA_030674115.1 Micraspis discolor | reverse complement strand
ACAGGGTGAGTCTTTGACCACTGCGTTAATTTTAACCATAGATTCTTGACGTCGAAAGAAACATTTTCTTCCTATAACATTTTTCCAAATTTGGCCCCGTTCAAAAGATATAGGGTGTTGAAATTTCATAAAAAAATTGCATTTTCACCTGTAATATTCAAACGACAATATCAATTGAAATGATCTCTTGTAGAAGGTTTTTGATAACACTCGTGCATATTTTGGCATCAATAGATTTATTCCACTTCTTGTGGGTTTCTCACTACTACTTTACAGATTGGATAAATTGCATGAAAAACAAATATCGCTTGAACTGAAAGTCCGTATCTCGTACTTTCTGGAATCATTAGTATTTTTGCATATAAAATCATTCCTCATCTTTTCTCCTAAATTGCACCATTCTTGAGATATTTGGTACCTAGTGCGTCATATGGATCCTAACGCCCGGAGGGAAACATTCGGCCCGAGGGCCTTTGGCCCGAGGGATGAATGTTGCCCGAAGTTGAAAGGAATTGAATCGATATAATTTTGTCCAAATTTTCTGATTTTCCCAAATCCAACTCTGTGCTGAAATGATTCAATAATCAGATTTGTTCAATGTTGCCATATTTTATGTCTTTATTAAATATTTCTACAAAAGATTGGGGAAATCTCTCCAGTCTATGGTTCCACCACTAAACACTATAGATGAAATTAACCACTGAACAATTTTTGTCTTACATTCACCACAAAATCTAAATTGCCATTTGCTGTATTCATTGTTAATGATGTCTAGCACCTTGTTTAATATTTAATCCAGAATAATATTTCATAATAAATAAAGAAAAAGTTTTCCATCACTCTTCGGTAAATTTTGACCGTTGAAATAGGTAAAGTATTTTCTGTCAGGACCTGTTAAATTGAAGACTTGTCTTTATGAAGAGCTGGTTTTTTATAGCTTCAGGCTTTCAGGGTTCATCAAATTATATCTATTCTAACATAGGAATGCTGCAAATTGAGCTCATATGAGTTTTAAAAACTTCGAACCCAGACTCCTAGATTTGTTTTATACCTTTATTATCTTTATTTCATACACCGATTCAACCTTGTTCACAAACTTAAGAGATAATAGAATTTAACTTAGTTTTAATATTTCGGAATGTTTGTTATGATGCATGGTTAATTAAAATTCAAACAATATTGAATCTGGAAGCTATAAGCTCATAAACAAAAAAGATTAGAATAGAAAGCAATTTCTGACCATAATCATTTCATACTTAATTGAATAATTTAAAACTATCGATATTATCCCTAAAAAATTTTCCACTTTTTTTTTGAAGATACAAATAACTTTTGACAGTTTCAAACAGAATCAAAACAACAAGAAACCACAGAACACTTTTTTATTTGGAACTACCCACCACAGAGACGTTATAATATTTTAATGTGATAATAATTCACTCTAATTATTCTGAGGAAAATTATAACTAAAGATTAATAATAGTTACAGATATTATCTTTCATTTAAAAAAACATTGCAAATATTAATTTTTTCTGTCCTGGGGTTCGGTAATAAATTAATATTCTATGGTAAGGTATTAAAATTTGAAATAATCTATGAATAACCATTATTCAATATTTATGTTCTTGTTTACGTAATTGAAACAGATTATACAAATCAGTAATCAGTAATTATAGTCTAAATAGAATAGATTCATATTAATGATTTAACAAGAAATTTTTTATCAAAGAACACTCAGTTGATTTTTCAAAATCAAATTTGGGTATTTCTTCAAGAAAGTATAATTGCCCACCTAAATCTGGAAATACTTGTAATCTATCCAGGTAAATTGTTACTGGGATTCAGTACAGAAAATACCTGTTCACTGGTCTCTGTCAAGGAGAAGAAACTTCAAAAATATCAGTGTTTGGAAAATCATAGATGATTTTTTCTCGCTTTGAGTGAAAAAAAAAGCACAGTGACAACCTCTTGCCTTGGAAGTTTCATAGAAATGATGGTTATCATGATTTGGAAATTTTAAGAAGAAAATTACAAATGTATGATGATAACACCCAATAATTCTGAGGTTTTTTTGGAATTTCTCACTAGAAAGGCATGGTTTATGATCTTGAAGTAGAAAGAAAATATAGTAGAACAACAAAAATCTATGTTTATGGTGTTGAATTTTTTTTACCAGAAAATAAGTATTTTGTATCTTCCTTCTGGATATGGACCTCATCGGATGTAACATGAGTGAGTGAATCATTACTTAGAGGGAAAATAATGTTTTTAAGCAATTCACTTTCAATAGTGGATGCTGTGGAAGGTATTTTTCATTCAAACTAAACTGGACTTCAGAGGGGTATTTGCCCAATGTGAAAACTTAAAATGCTTATAACTTTTCAACGCAGCTGAATATAGAAAAACCGTGATGGAAAAAGTGTTTCTTTTGATCTCAAGAACCTATGGCTAAAATTAACGCAGTGGTCAAAGACTTACCCTGTATATATATATATATATATATATATTATCTGAAAACACTCAACCTCACAGTGTTTTCACTTTTAGAAATTTGTTTTTATCAAATGCCTTATTTGCATAGGAATATTAATACGTTCGGATAGCTTTGGCCATTGGTGGAAGTAGCGGTCCTCATGGTTACGATAAACAAGCAGTTGTTAGCTATAACTTCAACAGCACATTTGGCAGTTCTGTCGTTTTGGGAATTGTAATATTACTTCAATTGAGGAAAGTGTGAAGAAAAGTGTGCCGTTTAATACAATGAAGTCAGGATCCTACATTTGGAAACAATTTGAAGAATTCTGTGCTGCCCGGAAATACCTTGTAAAAGAAAAAACAAGTTTGTCAGAGCTCAATAATATTATGGCTTTCAATGAAGAAAAGAGATGGATCAGACTACAAGAAAAGTGTCGTGAAAACCTTGTGGAATAATACTGCCAAACAGCTGCAGGAAAAATTCTAATCCGAATGGGGCGTTAGGTTCGATCCATTCACAGACGTGGCTTTTAAAACGCGGGATGCACGAAATGCCAAGAGGCGTATTTTGCAAGTGGACCCTGAAAAAAGAAAAGTGCCAAGGCGCTGTCTTTGGAGCAACACAAAAAGATTGTCAACTTATGCAAAGAAGATAATCCAGACGGTTTGAACAGAAAATTTTATTTTATTGCTGCATTGGAGCTTGCTTGGCGCGGAGGAGAGGGTTCATCATGCCTAATTTCGCATTTCGAAATTGAAAACGATGGTAATCCCACAGGCCGAATTGCCTACAATCCGATATTTTCTAAAACAAGACAAGGTGGTGCCCAAAAATGTAAGGAAACGAAATGGCTGTCTCCCAATATTGAAGAAGATATTTGCCCGGTGAGGTTATATAAGTTACTTGTATCCAAAAGAACTGCAAACATAACCACTGAAAGACTATTCCTTACTCCACATAAGAATTGGAAATATGGTTCATGATTCAAAAACTCCCCAGTCGGTCCCAATACGATAGCTAAATGGACAAAAGAATCGGCAGAGCTCATTGGCGTCAACACAACCAAGTCGAAGATAACCAACCACTCGCATCGAGCTACTGCTGTCAGCCAATTAGTCAAAGCAGGGATTGGCGAAGAACAGCTGATAAAGATAACAGGCCATTCTCCTGCAGCGTCAGTGAAACCGTATCTCCAACTGGACCAACAACATCACAAAAAAATAATCACAGCCATAAGGAATGAAAAAAATGTCCTTCAAGACACAACATCAGTATCTACTTCATCATTCGAAAATAATGCTCGTAATGTGTATAATAATTGTATTATCAATAATTATTATTATGAGAATAGATGTATAATTTGTTGTTATGCTTCTATCTGGATATTTTTGAATAAAAAACTATTTTTCATTTCGTTTGATTTATATAGTTGAATGATCTTTCCAAATACCACACGAGATTCGAATTTATTTTGAGAACACTCTGTCGTTTTTTTAGAAAATTATACAAGTTTCACTCAACAAAGTGATCCCGAAATTCAAGGATAACTTTGTTTCGTGAAATTTATACGCATAATTCCCAAAACACAAGAGTGTTTTCAAAAATTCTCACCTCTAGTGGTATTACCCTTGAAAATGCATCAGAACTTTATCGGGAATATTGATGATCGAATAATAATAATGCAGCATGGTGTTCTTTTAGTTTCCTGGACTATAACAAGTTGTAAAAAGAAACTCCTATATTTTCTACTAAGTTTTTTCTACTAATATGGAATTTGAGTATATGAAATATATCAATAACCTCCATAAATGTACAATCTTCAATTGAGATCTCATGAATACGAGAATTGGTATAGTGAATTCAACCGAGGTCGTATTCACTCCAAGGCGAATTTTGTTAAGGTTGTCCAAAATCAATCGACAACCTTAGACATTAGTGAAGCCAGCATACATTCAATATTGATTGTACATTTGACCGTCAGAAAAATTTATTCGCGTTGGATCCCACACAATTTGTTAATCGCTGAAAAAAAGACTCGTGTAGATTGGTCGAAAGGAATGCTCCACAAATACGATCGCGGTGTTTCGAAGCACGTCTATGACATCGTGACAGGCAATGAATCGTGGATTTAAGCGTATGAGCCCGAAAATAAACAGCAGTCGACTGTATGGGTGTTTCAAGATGAGACTAAACAAAGAAAAGTTGTTCACGAACGCAGCACATCCAATCAAATGCTAGCCTTTGTTTTCGGAGAAACTGGACATTTCTCAATCATACCACTAGAACAACGCAGAACAGTCAATTCTGAGTTGTACACAACCATTAGTTAGCCAGTTGTCTTCCAAGAAATCAGGAAAACTAACCGCCGAAGACGGATCACCCTTACCCATGAGAATACGAGCTCTAACACATCGGCTCAAACAACTACATTTTTGAGCACTCAAAACATCGATCTGATGAGTCATACGCCGTATAATCCTCACTTGGCACCGAATTACTTCTTTTTATTCCCATACGTAAAAAATGAAGTTGAGGGTCAACGTTTATCGACACCTGAAGAAGCGGTTGATGCGTTCTGAATGCATGTTTTGGAGATACCTCAATCAGATTGGCAAAAATGCTTTGACAATTAGTTGAAACGCATGCAAAAGTGTATAGATCTTGAGGCAACCCTCTTACGAGTAATTGAATATTTACAAAAGAAAATAACCCTTTAGAATCGTTTGGAAAAAATTGTACAATAGAAAAGTGGCATAAGAACTCATGCAAGTAGCATATTACAGGCTAGCGCGAGCATTAGAGACAAGTAGCCTCCACTATTCCAATGCAAGAAGAAGAAAGAAAAAAAATTGCACTCAATATTAATTTTTGTCATCTGATTCACTATTTTTAAATTAAGAAGATATCTTAAATCATGTCATAATATAACTTCATCTGTAGGGTAACCCAAATCAACATCAGTATCAACTCTCCGGAGAATTATGAATCGTAAAAGTAGACAGAAAAAAAAAAGATAATTACGGTTGTTTCTGGAGTTGGAGACATATTTTCAGCTACAACTTCTGTAATTATCGGACAAACTTGCAGATGGATACCACTTCTCATAAGCTCACTGAGGCAAGATTATAACTCGTTTCTGTTTGAAAGTTCAGATATGAATTTAGCGTATTTCACTCCTGCGGAGCTGTACCATCAGTGCTACCGGATGTATGAAATGAAGTTCGATTGAAAAAGTAATCAAACTTTGAATAGGAAAAATTTATAAATTATTCAAGCTCGAAAAAAAATCCTAACTAAATGCGATTGAAATCTTGGACTTACGTTTATTATATACAGGATGAGACTTTGATCAATGCGTTAATTTTAACCATAGGTTCATGAAATGAAAAGAAACACTTTTTTCCCATACCGATTTTCCACATGCAGCTGCATTAAAAAGTTATACGCATTTTAAGTTTTCACATTGGGCAAATACACCTCTGTATTTCAGTTTAGTTTGAATGGAAATTACCTTCCACAGCATCCACTATTGAATCTGAATTGTTTAAAACTTTAATTCATCAATGTCAAGATGACATTAATTGTTCGATAAAAAATTTTAATTCTGATGGAAATTTCTTCAAATTTACCCAAACATATAAGTGTATAAACACTATTCTTTTTGTTACTAAAAATGTTCGTTGAGAGAGACAGCATGGCACCAGTAGACTTGTTTTCGAAACTCCCAGAAGTTATATAAGAAGACGTTTTCATTCTTTGAGTTTCATCTACTTAAAAAAGCTGCTTTGCTTCAGATTGACTCCATTTGACTCTACATGGAGGAGAAAGGACACCCACGTTAGTCGATTCTATCAATGATCAGGCATTTAATTTTCCGTATTAGCAAATTTATAGCATAATTCATCTCTTGATTGTCACGCACAGGTACCCATATACCTCAGTGATGTAAGTGGTTTGTTCAAGAAATAAACTCATTATTATTATTATTATTTTCCCTCTAAGAAATAATTCACTCATGTTCCATCAGATGATTATATCCATTTAATTCCTTTCAACTTCAAATATCTCGAAAATGGTACAATTTAGGTGAAAAGATGATGAATGATTTTATCTGCAAAAGAAGTCTAATGATTCTAGGAAGTACAAGATATGGACCTTTAGTTCAAGTGATATTTGTTTTTCATGAAATTTAACCAATTTGTACAGTAGTAGTGAGAAATCCACAAGAAATGGAATAAATCTATTGATGCCAAAATATGCATGACTGTTTTCAAAACCTTCTACAGGAGATCATTTCAATTGATATGGTCGTTTGAATATTACAGGTGAAAATGCATTTTTTTAATGAAATTTCAACGCCCTATATCTTTTGAAAGGGGCCAAATTTGGAAAAATGTTTTAGGAAGGAAATGTTACTTTTGACGTCAAAAATTTATGGTTTAAATTAACGCAGTGGTCAAAGACTCACCCTATATAAGTGGAGATGATAAGTTTCACATTCTGACAACTCATTCTGGTAGCGTAAATCCACGAAGAGATATATGAGTATTTTTATGTGATTCAGTCAAATAAGTTCTCAAAATGAACATTTCTTTTCACTGAACTTTTGAAATGATGAGTGGTACAAGTCGGAAGATGAAACATTCCAGTTGTAATCTTTATTGCTTATTAACATGAATCCTCCCATCTTTTGAGAAAAAAAAAAGCATTGACATTTCTGGAGGAATTTACGAGTTCCACTCTATTCGGATATCGTTTGGAAGATTCATTGAATTATAAAGGGTGTCTACTGTAATAGGTGCCAAACTTCAGTAGGTGACAGTAAAAGTCATTTGCAACAAAAAATGTCCTATAACACTTTTTCGAAAAGTTGATGGTTATCGAGTTATTCAACACTTCTTGGTTTTTCGGAAATTTTTGCTTTCTCCTTTAAAAACAAGAATATCTCTGTTATTCTTACAGCTACATCAAATCTGACCATATCATCGCAAAGGGCAGTAAAGATGCTATAAAAAAGGTAGTTCTAATGTTAAAGAAATGTTTTATACCGGGTGTTGTAAAATGGTAAATGTAAAAATTGAAAAGAGTGCAAACTTAGTGGTATTTTCTTGTTAGATGTACCATTGAAAATTGGTGAATAAGTAGTTATTTTTTCTAGGAAAACTAGTACATGTAATAGACTTTCAAACGGTATATCAACTTTTCACCTAACTTTTGTTTTTCCAATAATATTACGGTTTTAAGTCAGAAAAACATAAAAATCAGAAACGCAAATTTCATGATAATTCATTTTAAAACATTGTAGTTTCAAAACAGTTATAAATATTATTAATAGTAACATAAAAACAGCAAAGTTGTAAATAAAAGTTTAAGGAGGAGGCGGGTTGGAGGGTGTGTTGGTGCGTATCTGGCGGACCCGCAGGGACCGCCGGGAATGAATGCCTTGAATGAAAATGAACAATATGGATGAATTTAATCTCGAGCTAAGCGAACTTGACATTTGCATGGGTTCGAGGATATGCAAATTAACTTAAATTTGACAAGATCTGTCATTAAGTTAACTTAAGAAAAGATCATTTACTTTAACGAATCAATACGACTTATACGCATCTACAAAGAAAATAATATGCCTGCTTTCTCAAATATTGAATATCGGGATATGCTGTTTATTTACGGGTTTGCTAACAGAAATTCGCGATCAGCAGTGCGGGAGTACGCGTTACGTTTCCCCAATAGACAACAGCCTAGCATTTGTAGAAGATTTAGGCGCTCTGGTGAAACTGGATCGTTTCGAGCGTTACGAAATAGAGAAGGTGGTCGAAATGCTCAGCACTGGAGGCAAGCACCAGCAATACTTCGCACTATTAGAGAAGATCCCACTACAAGTACTCGGCGTGTTGGTGTCACATTAGGACTTCACCATCCCACAGTACACAGAGTTTTGAAACAAAATAATTTATACCCGTATCATTTAAATAAAGTCCAGAATTTGTTACCTGTGGATGATGAGGTCAGATTAGAATTCTGTAGGTGGTACCGAAATAAGTTGGAAGAGTGGGGATGTGATCAAATTTTATGGACAGATGAGGCAACATTCACTAAAAGTGGAATAATAAATTTACGAAATTCCCATATATGGGAAACGGAAAATCCACATGCGACTGTTATATCTCATTATCAGCATGAATTAAGAGTCAATGTTTGGTTGGGATTGATGAGAGGGCGGCTATTCGGGCCGGTAATACTTCCCAATCGCCTCAATTCCAATGAGTTCACAAATTTACTAAATGATAACGTAGTTGACCTTCTTGAAGATATTTCCATAGCGGATAGATATGAACTATATTTTCAAATGGACGGATGCCCTGCCCATAATGTTCGAATTGTAAGGGACTGGATGAATCAACGCTTTGGGGAGAAATGGATTGGAAGATATGGTCCTGTGAGATGGCCACCTAGAAGCCCCGATCTTACCCCATTAGACTTTTATGTTTGGGGGCACTTTGAAAGAAAATGTGTATAAAAATCGCATTAATGATCGAGAAGAACTAATCAACAGAATTCAGGAATGTTGTGATGCAATGCGTCGAAAACGTAATGAACTTCGAAAGGTTGTGGATTCTGTACGAAAAAGATGTATTAAATGCATTGAGCAAAGGGGTAGGCAATTTGAACAGTTTTTATAGTTTTCAATTCGGTTTTGAAATAACATTGATTTTTATGTTCATTCAGTTTCATTCAAAGTTTATTTAATGTTTTTATGTTACTATTAATAATATTTATGACTGTTTCGAACTTACAATGTTCTGAAATAAATATTTATAAAATTTGCGTTTCTGAATTCTATGTTTCTTTAACTTGAAACAGTGATATTGTTGGAAAAACTAAAAGTTAAGTGAAAAGTTGATATACCGTTTAAAAGTCTATTACATGTACTAGTTTTCCTAGAAAAAAAAACAACTACTTATTCACCAATTTTCAATGGTACAGCTAACAAGAAAATACCACTAAGTTTGCACTCTTTCAATTTTTATATTTACCCTTTTTACAACACCCGGAATGAAACATTTTTTTAACATTAGAACTACCTTTTTTATAGCATCTTCACTGCCCTTTGCGATGATATGGTCAGATTTGATGTAGCTGTAAGAATAACAGAGACATTCTTGTTTTTAAAGGGGAAAGCAAAAATTTCCGAAAACCAAGAAGTGTTGAATAACTCGATAACCATCAACTTTTCGAAAAAGTGTTATAGGACATTTTTGTTGCAAATGACTTGTACTATCACCTACTGAAGTTTGGCACCCATTACAGTAGACACCCTGTATAGATGACATCAATAGCACAGGCCTGCAAAAAAAAAATTTGGTGCCTAGAATTTTGAGCTGATTTAAACTATATTTTTATTGCTGAATCTAAATATGATAGCACTTTTTCTGTATCAGCTCTAGTTCTTTAGAAAATAAATAATAATAATAAATAAAAATAAAAGTCTGAAATTCGGAGTACCAATGGTTTGGAGAGAACCAAAAAAATCGATTCGATTACTGTTATTTCTGCCTAAAAATATTACTGGAATCAATCGAAATAACCGTAAGAAGTGGACTTATACAGATTTAGTCTCTGCAAGACGCCCTATCTCTCACTCAGAAGAAGTGCCAATTCCAACTTTTCAGCAGCTACCAGAACTCTGTGAGGACACATGTCTCTCTGATCAGAATTCTGACACTACTGAAGGTGACAGTGATTTTGAAACGATGTCATCAATTCCCCAATGTTTCAACCAAGATGAGTTAAATGGCCTCACTAGAGGTCTCAACCTGTCAAAAAAAGCTTCTGAATTACTAGCTTCCAGGTTGAAGGAAAAAAATTTACTTGAACCAGGAACGAAAATTACATTTTATCGCACAAGGGAGAAAGATCTGCTACCTTTTTTTCTCTGAAGAACAAAATTTTGTATTTTGCCATGCTATTAGAGAACTCCTGGTAAAAATGAGTCTTCCTGAACATTTTCCGGATGATTGTCGCCTATTTATTGACAGCTCAAAACGAAGTTTGAAATGTGTTCTTCTACATAATGGGAACAAATATGGCTCAATACCAATTGCTCAACGAAAAAGAAATACACCAATGGGTGATTTGTGTAGACTTAAAAATGTTTAGTGAGTAATTGGTTTAAATGATGCCTTTTTCTGTTTTCTATAGTATATAATGAATAATCTGTAATATCTGTGTAATATAATAAAAATTCCTTTATTAATTTGTTTCTTTAAACCATAGTTTTTCTTTTAAAATAGTGTAATGTATAATTCACAAAAATGTTGATATCTTGAAAATCTCGAGCTGACAGGGAAAACCTAATAGCATATTTGAATTCAGGGCATCAAATTAATATGAAATCACCCCCAAAATCTTCGGCACCAAAACCACTATTGGCCCGTGTAGTCATTTCTGTTTCAAAACTTCAACACAGTTTCTAATCAAAATTATAAGACGGTGTCGTTAAGACGAGTAGGTTTGTGGTTGAAGAACAACAGTAAGTTTGGTTATTATCCATTTGAGATATTATTTTACAATCTCAACGTCACTTGCTTTTGTATCGATATGTTCCAGAGGAAAATGACTTGAAAAAATCGCACAGAACTTCTTCTGTACTTCTCTACAGTTCCACAAATAATATTTGCATTCAGATACAGACGGAATAAAACTCATCAAAAAATGTAATACCTACAAAGTTAGGAAAGTAACACAAACAAACTGAAGTTCAAGTTGAATGAAGTCACGGAGTTCTTTATATGTTTGTAGTAACGGAAATATCTGGAACCCCAGGGCGATGTTTTGGACAGTTTCCAATATAAAAGCATTGTTATTGCATCAATAACATGAACAACTTCATTTTTCTATTGAGTTCTGATCAAACAAATGCGAAACACAAAAACAGATCGATAAAATCGTTAGCTGATAAAACAAACAACTTTACTCAGACGATCGAACAGTGTAAACTTGGCTTCGGAGAACAATCAGGAGGTCCTTCAACGCAAATAAACAGGAGCTTATGGTCGCATACAAAAGGACTCGAACCTGCGGGTTTGTTTTTATCCGAGGGAACACGATATGACACAATGTTGGAAAATTTCAAAACTTGGATTTTTCCATGAGATTCCAGATTCCAGGCCTATATCATTGACGTGAATTAGAAGAAGGGCGGACTCAAATGCTAACCCTGGGAAACGCCAGACGATCAGCGGCCTCAGAAGTCAATAGACACGCTTTAACCTCCACCAAGTAAATTTGATTTTGCCCAATTCAACATCATAGGCACTGTTGCAGATGCTACCGATCATGTTATCGGTATTTTTACCGATTTGGAGACACCTATCGGTATAACGAAAAGTTAAGGTCTACCGATTTCCTAATTCCCCAGATATTAAATTTAAACCTTTCAACAGAATAATTGAATCTTCCACACAATAACTTCTAACCAACATCAAAAAGTACTGTCCCCCCTTTCAAGATCAGAATGATTACAGAAGACGCGAACTCTCGCGATTTCGTGCGTTGCTCCGATTCATGTAATGTTGAGTCGAGTTGTAAGATTACTACAAGAAGTATACTAAAGAAACGGGAGTGATCTTAGCCACAACCACAAAACCGATAAAGGTCGCACACACGATCCGACTTATATATGTCAGGGTGCGAATATATAATAAATCTATTCGAAATGTTACTTGAATTAGGGTTGATCACTGTGGAACTAATGTGGAATATGCTTTCAATATACCAGAGAGCTTATCGAATGAATTAAAGTGAGGAAACTTGGAAATTCATCTATCTCGAGATACAAGGGGCGAAGAAAATCGATATATTCGAAATTTTCACTGGATGTCTGTGTTATAACGAGCTCAAATTATATTTTCATCAATGAGATAACCTTAAAGATGAAGTAAGAAAAAATGGTCATCCGTCAGTGACGTGCTACGGGGGAGGCAAATAGTTTAATGAATATAAAAAAAGTTCAAAATTTTCGATGAAATCGGTTTTGTCAGGCAGAAGGAGCTATTGAATTATGTTTCTATTATATATACGAGCTCACAGACGCAATAAGAAGAAATGGATATCCGTCAGTGACGTGCTACAGGAGTCGAAAGTTCTGTTATGAGTATTCAAAAAGTTCAAAATTTTCGATGAAATCGATTTTGTCAGGCATAAAACGCTATTGGAATGTGTTTCTAACATTGAAACAAGCTAATAGACGGAATAAGAAAAAATGGACATCCGTCAGTGAAGTGCTACAGGGGTCGAAAGTTCTGTTATGAGTATTCAAAAAGTTCAACATTTTCGATGAAATCGGTTTTGTCAGGCAAAAAACGATATTGGAATGTGTTTCTAACATTGAAACAAGCTAATAGACGGAATAAGAAAAAATGGACATCCGTCAGTGACGTGCTACAGGGGTCGAAATTTCTGTTATGAGTATTCAAAAGTTCCAAATTTTCGATGAAATCGGTTTTGTCAGGCAGAAAACGCTATTGAAATGTGTTTCTAACATTGAAACAAGCTATCAGAGGATTAAGAAAAAATGGACATCCGTCAGAGACGTGCTACAGGGGTCGAAAGTTCTGTTAGGAGTATTCAAAAAGCTAATAGACGGAATAAGAAAAAATGAAATCGAAAATTTGGAACTTTTTGAATACTCATAACAGAACTTTCGACCCCTGTAGCACGTCACTGACGGATGTTCATTTTTTCTTAATCCCTCTGATAACTTGTTTCAATGTTAGAAACACATCCCAATAGCGTTTTTTGACTGAAAAACCGATTTCATCGAAAATTTTGAACTTTTGAATACTCATAACAGAACTTTCGACCCCTGTAGCACGTCACTAATAGATGTCCATTTTTTCTTATTCCGTCTATTAGCTTGTAACAATGTTAGAAACACATTCCAATAGCGTTTTTTGCCTGACAAAACCGATTTCATCGAAAATTTTGAAATTTTTGAATACTCATAACAGAACTTTCGACTCCTGTAGCACGTCACTGACGGATATCCATTTCTTCTTATTGCGTCTGTGAGCTCGTATATATAATAGAAACATAATTCAATAGCTCCTTCTGCCTGACAAAACCGATTTCATCGAAAATTTTGAGTTTCGACTCCTGTAGCACGTCACTGACGGATGTCAATTTATTCTTACTTCATCTTTAAGGTTGATGAAAATATAATTTGAGCTCGTTATAACACCGACATTCAGTGAAAATTTCGAATATATCGATTTTCTTTGCCCCTTGTATCTCGAGATAGATGAATTTCCAAGTTTCCTCACTTTAATTCATTCGATAAGCTTTCTGGTATATTGAAAGCATATTCCACGTTAGTTCCACGGTGATCAACCCTAATTCAAGTAACATTTCGAATAGATTTATTATATATTCGCACCCTGACATATATAAGTCGGATCGTGTGTGCGACCTTTATCGGTTTTGTGGTTGTGGCTAAGATCACTCCCGTACTAAAGAAGGGGTATTTTTGTACAAACACAAAGGTAATTTACAGTCTTCGATATGGACATGTATGAATCTTCAAGCTTCACGCTCAGAAGTTAACGAGAGTCCGGTCCGTGCTCATAAAGATTTCTCCCAGCACAGAATCCGGATTCGAGTGATGTCAAGAGATAAAGCGGATTTCATTTAGCACAGCTCATTCCGAGTTTGAATTCATTCCATCCTGTCCCGTTCGCCTGATCCATCCGGCTCGTTGACCGTCATCGGTGCAAATTTCGAATAGGTCTGATCGCTGAAGACCGTCCGCTTTTATCTCATCCGGAATTGGAAATACGCCTCGAAATCGCTCTAATTGAATCCTGCTTCGGACCAGTTCCGATATGGAAATACTTTCTTGGAGTTTGCTCAGACGAAAGAGTGCACTGGGAATACCTACTAAAGCGTGTTTCACAGAGGAATTCATTAGTCATCATGAGTTTGAGAACACCGTCATTGCAACCAACTCCACGGTCTGATTGTATTGAATGTGAAAAGTTTCCTCGTCGCCACTACGTCTAGAGAGTTTTCAATCAATTAACGACTACCAATACAACTTTGATGTCTTTGGGGTTATCAGTGAATTTTTATTGAAACTGACGTAGATCCCGTCTAAAAGTAGCAATATCGAAAATATATATTATATCGCAACCGTATTCTTTCCTGAAATAACATAATTCCATTTCGTTTGTCCCTCTTCGCGGTATTCCTTTCAGCGGAGAGCCTTTTTTCGGTTCTTGAATCTCCAACCATGTACCTTCGCTGTTGAGACACGGGAAGAAAGAAGCCCTGGGCGTTCTATCTAACTTGATTACGAACAAGACGTGATGAACTCTTAGGCATCTTCTACCCGTCTTCTCCATGGATATAGCCTATCCTGCATCAAATCCAATTATAGTAAGTGGAGGAGAAGACTTGGAGGCGGCAGGACAAACAAGGTATCATTTTAAGAGTGGTATTCTCCTATCATTTTTCGGAAATATCATCTTTTGAAGGTTTTATTTCTATTATTTTCAGTTATTTTATCCGGATCTTCTTAACCTTGTAAATTAATCATTCGTGTTATATCCGCGCTTTGTTATTGAAAAAACCTGACGCAAAGTCTGGAGATTTTGCGCGCTTGTTCTGAAATCTTTTCCAGTTCTGCTCTGCTGAAAACTGAATCATTTCAAAATAAAAATTTTATTTGTTTCTCATTTGTGAACGTCAGTTTCCAAAAACACAATATTAATCAAGAAAGTTTATTTTATCAAGTCACTAACATGTAAAACCGACAGTTAACTGGCAAAAAGACATTTCGATATTTTTGTTGACCGAATCATCGATATAACTCATCGCAATTTCGGTGCTCTCCCACCCTCCAGTACGCTGTAGTGCTAAAACATCTCCACCCGAATCCGCAACCATAGTAGCTTCAGTTCTGCGAAAAAAATGGCCGGTGTATAACTCTGGGTCTTTTTAACCTGAATACTCGTATTTCGCTATTTGCTTACGGACACCACCAATAGTGTGGTGGTCAGCATAAAGGGAAATGCACTTTCCATGTCAGTATGTCATAAAAAATCATAGACTTCCAGTTCCAGGAGGCCGAAGATTTACATATTTTCTGTATAATATGCAGGGCTTGAAGCTGCATCAATCATCGGTTATGGTGAATCTTCTTGTTAAATTTTTTGTTTGCCGCAATGTCACAATAACGTATTTTCCCATATCTTCTACATCATTCATGTTCAAGGACAGAATTTTGTCACATCGAAAATATCCAAAAATACCAAATATTGTTACAATTTTCGCCAGCAATCACTGGTCATCAGGAGCATGTAAAAGGATTTGTTCAGCCTCTTTTCTACTTAATACCTTGGCCTTTTTGGCGTATAATGCTCATTTTATCGTTTCAGAAACGCTTCTAACTTTTGAAATCCGCAAATGAAAACTAAACGTCATATTTTTCAATAAATTTTTAAGGAAAACAAACCTGCGAACAGGGGCATTTTCTTTCATTTCCAAGCAGCTTTTCAGCATAGACCATTTCGCCCATAAATTATTAGGGCTGAATCTAGCTGATAGTTGATTCAAGTAGACCAACAGAATATCTTCAGTTACCCCCAATCACACTATTTTTGTTTTGCCACTTCTTGAAGTCGTCGTATCCTCGCTCGTACCTTGAAGCTGAATTTGCAGGTAATAAACTTAAAGCTACACTGCTGGCTGCCTCAATAATTTCTTTTAGTACATTCATTTTCGCTTTCGCCAAGACAAATGTAAAGAAAAATAAACAGACATATTCATGGCAACGCTTCCATAGCTTACGACATTTGCGACAAATTATCTAACCTTTAGAAACAAACAAAATATGAAACAATACACGCAAGGTAAAGGGTTTTACTGGCTCAAGGAGGTAACTGACTCGCCTGCGGCTCGTCAGTTATATCCTATATTCGCCAGTAAAAACTCTCTTACCTTGCTAGTAATGTTATATACTACTAGCTGACCCGACAGACTTCATCCTGTCAAAAAGATTTGTAATGTGGCACTTTTGAGCCTACGTATTTTAGAAAATTCTCCGAACAGAACCGTCACCCTGGTGATAGGGCGTTGTGAATAAAAATAATTAAATAAAACATATAATCATTGCACCACCAAATCGGTTATTATTGCTCCGTAGATCTTTTAAGGTTCTGTCTAAAGCCTCCAAAGATTTTATGTGCCATCGTGCATTCATCCCAAACAATCAATTTACATTGCTGCAAAACCTTTTAGTTACAAATCATTTGTATGGGAAAAGAAAAGGGCTATTTTAGGTTTTTCCAGCAATAATTCTAATTTTTCTCGCCGTAAAAACCATCCTTGAACTTCAACGAAAATTTTAAAAAGATTTGGCCAAATTGGTCCAGGCGTTGTTGAGTTATGCGCTTACCAACACATTTTGCGATTCATTTTTATATTATTGATTTGATCTTAAAAGTATATATTTAGTTTTATCTAATATCTATCAAATATAAAATATAATAAAAGTGTCACTGAAACTGAATCACCATATAATATGATGACTAAGTGATTAAGAAATTGAAGATCAGTGACACATCTCAACTTTGTGACAGAAAATTTTGTTCGCTAAAATAATTATACCAACTGTATCTGAAAACACTCAACCTCACAGTGTTTTCACTTTTATAAATTTGTTTTTATCAAATGCCTTATTTGCATAGGAATATTAATACGTTCGGATAGCTTTGGCCGTTGGTGGAAGTAGCGGTCCTCATGGTTACGATAAACAAGCAGTTGTTAGCGATAACTTCAACAGCACATTTGGCAGTTCTGTCAGTTTATTTTCGTATTTTACCATAAAGTAGAAAAAAATGAAACGTTTTGGGAATTGTAATATTACTTCAATTGAGGAAAGTATGAAGAAAAGTGTGCCGTTTAATACAATGAAGTCAGGATCCTACATTTGGAAACAATTTGAAGAATTCTGTGCTGCCCGGAAATACCTTGTAAATGAAAAAACAAGTTTGTCAGAGCTCAATAATATTATGCTAGAATGGGCTTTCAATGAAGAAAAGAGATGGATCAGACAACAAGAAAAGTGTCGTAAAAACCTTGTGGAATAATACTGCCAAACAGCTGCAGAAAAAATTCTAATCCGAATGGGGCGTTAGGTTCGATCCATTCACAGACGTGGCTTTTAAAACGGCGCGAGATGCACGAAATGCCAAGAGGCGTATTTTGCAAGTGGACCCTGAGAACAGAAAAGTTAGTGCCAAGGCCCTGTCTTTGAAGCAACACAAAAAGATGGTCAACTTATGTAAAGAAGATAATCCAGACGGTTTGAACAGAAAATTTTATTTTATATCTGCATTGGAGCTTGCTTGGCGCGGAGGAATTGGTTCATCATGCCTAATTTCGCATTTCCAATTCGAAACTGAAAACGATGGTAATCCCACGGGCCGAATTGCCTACAATCCGATATTTTCTAAAACAAGACAAGGTGGTGCCCAAAAATGTACGGAAACGAGATGGCTGACTGCCAATATTGAAGAAGATATTTGCCCGGCGAGGTTATATAAGCTACTTGTATCCAAAAGAACTGCAAACATAACCACTGAAAGACTATTCCTTACTCCACATAAGAATTGGAAATATGTTTCATGATTCAAAAACTCCCAGTCGGTCCCAATACGATAGCTAAATGGACAAAAGAATCGGCAGAGCTCATTGGCGTCAACACAACCAAGTCGAAGATAACCAACCACTCGCATCGAGCTACTGCTGTCAGCCAATTAGTCAAAGCAGGGATTGGCGAAGAACAGCTGATAAAGATAACAGGCCATTCTCCTGCAGCGTCAGTGAAACCGTATCTCCAACTGGACCAACAACATCACAAAAAAATAATCACAGCCATAAGGAATGAAAAAAATGTCCTTCAACACACAACATCAGTATCTACTTCATCATTCGAAAATAATGCTCGTAATGTGTATAATAATTGTATTATCAATAATTATTATTATGAGAATAAAGATGTATAATTTGTTGTTATGCTTCTATCTGGATATTTTTGAATAAAAAACTATTTTTCATTTCGTTTGATTTATATAGTTGAATGATCTTTCCAAATACCACACGAGATTCGAATTTATTTTGAGAACACTCTGTCGTTTTTAGAAAATTATACAAGTTTCACTCAACAAAGTGATCCCGAAATTCAAGAATAACTTTGTTTCGTGAAATTTATACGCATAATTCCCAAAACACAAGAGTGTTTTCAAAAATTTCACCTCTGGTATTACCCTTGAAAATGTATCAGAACTTCATCGGGAATATTGATGATCGAATAATAATAATGCAGCATGGTGTTCTTTTAGTTTCCTGGACTATAACAAGTTGTAAAAAGAAACTCCTATATTTTCTACTAAGTTTTTTCTACTAATATGGAATCTGAGTATATGAAATATATCAATAACCTCCATAAATGTACAATCTTCAATTGAGATCTCATGAATACGAGAATTGGTATAGTGAATTCAACCGAGGTCGTATTCACTCCAAGGCGAATTTTGTTAAGGTTGTCCAAAATCAATCGACAACCTTAGACATTAGTGAAGCCAGCATACATTCAATATTGATTGTACATTTGACCGTCAGAAAAATTTGTTCGCGTTGGATCCCACACAATTTGTTAATCGCTGAAAAAAGACTCGTGTAGATTGGTCGAAAGGAATGCTCCACAAATACGATCGCGGTGTTTCGAAGCACGTCTATGACATCGTGACAGGCAATGAATCGTGGATTTACGCGTATGAGCCCGAAAATAAACAGCAGTCGACTGTATGGGTGTTTCAAGATGAGACTAAACAAAGAAAAGTTGTTCACGAACGAAGCACATCCAATCAAATGCTAGCCTTTTTTTTCGGAGAAACTGGACATTTCTCAATCATACCACTAGAACAACGCAGAACAGTCAATTCTGAGTTGTACACAACCATTAGTTAGCCAGTTGTCTTCCAAGAAATCAGGAAAACCAACCGCCGAAGACGGATCACCCTTCACCATGACAATACGAGCTCTAACACATCGGCTCAAACAACTACATTTTTGAGCACTCAAAACATCGATCTGATGTGTCATACGCCGTATAATCCTCACTTGGCACCGAATTACTTCTTTTTATTCCCATACGTAAAAAATGAAGTTGAGGGTCAACGTTTATCGACACCTGAAGAAGCGGTTGATGCGTTCTGAATGCATGTTTTGGAGATACCTCAATCAGATTGGCAAAAGTGCTTTGACAATTAGTTGAAACGCATGCAAGAGTGTATAGATCTTGAGGCAACCCTCTTACGAGTAATTAAATATTTACAAAAGAAAATAACCCTTTAGAATCGTTTGGAAAAAATTGTACAATAGAAAAGTGGCATAAGAACTCATGCAAGTAGCATGTTACAGGCTAGCGCGAGCATTAGAGACAAGTAGCCTCCACTATTCCAATGCAAGAAGAAGAAAGAAAAAAAATTGCACTCAATATTAATTTTTGTCATCTGATTCACTATTTTTAAATTAAGAAGATATCTTAAATCATGTCATAATATAACTTCATCTGTAGGGTAACCCAAATCAACATCAGTATTAACTCTCCGGAGAATTATGAATCGTAAAAGTAGACAGAAAAAAAAAAGATAATTACGGTTGTTTCTGGAGTTGGAGACATATTTTCAGCTACAACTTCTGTAATTATCGGACAAACTTGCAGATGGATACCACTTCTCATAAGCTCACTGAGGCAAGATTATAACTCGTTTCTGTTTGAAAGTTCAGATATGAATTTAGCGTATTTCACTCTTGCGGAGCTGTACCATCAGTGCTACCGGATGTATGAAATGAAGTTTGATTGAAAAAGTAATCAAACTTTGAATAGGAAAAATTTATAAATTATTCAAGCTCGAAAAAAAATCCTAACTAAATGCGATTGAAGTCTTGGACTTACGTTTATTATATACAGGATGAGACTTTGATCAATGCGTTAATTTTAACCATAGGTTCATGAGATGAAAAGAAACACTTTTTCCCATACCGATTTTCCACATGCAGCTGCATTAAAAAGTTATACGCATTTTAAGTTTTCACATTGGGCAAATACACCTCTGTATTTCAGTTTAGTTTGAATGGAAATTACCTTCCACAGCATCCACTATTGAATCTGAATTGTTTAAAACTTTAATTCATCAATGTCAAGATGACATTAATTGTTCGATAAAAAATTTTAATTCTGATGGAAATTTCTTCAAATTTACCCAAACATATAAGTGTATAAACACTTTTCTTTTTGTTACTAAAAATGTTCGTTGAGAGAGACAGCATGGCACCAGTAGACTTGTTTTCGAAACTCCCAGAAGTTATATAAGAAGACGTTTTCATTCTTTGAGTTTCATCTACTTAAAAAAGCTGCTTTGCTTCAGATTGACTCCAATTGACTCTACATGGAGGAGAAAGGACACCCACGTTAGTCGATTCTATCAATGATCAGGCATTTAATTTTCCGTATTAGCAAATTTATAGCATAATTCATCTCTTGATTGTCACGCACAGGTACCCATATACCTCAGTGATGTAAGTGGTTTGTTCAAGAAATAAACTCATTATTATTATTATTATTATTTTCCCTCTAAGAAATAATTCACTCATGTTCCATCAGATGATTATATCCATTTAATTCCTTTCAACTTCAAATATCTCGAAAATGGTACAATTTAGGTGAAAAGATGATGAATGATTTTATCTGCAAAAGAAGTCTAATGATTCTAGGAAGTACAAGATATGGACCTTTAGTTCAAGTTATATTTGTTTTTCATGAAATTTAACCAATTTGTACAGTAGTAGTGAGAAATCCACAAGAAATGGAATAAATCTATTGATGCCAAAATATGCATGACTGTTTTCAAAACCTTCTACAGGAGATCATTTCAATTTGTCGTTTGAATATTACAGGTGAAAATGCATTTTTTTATGAAATTTCAACGCCCTATATCTTTTGAAAGGGGCCAAATTTGGAAAAATGTTTTAGGAAGAAAATGTTACTTTTGACGTCAAAAATTTATGGGTTAAATTAACGCAGTGGTCAAAGACTCCCTATATAAGTGGAGATGATTGATAAGTTTCACATTCTGACATCTCATTCTGGTAGCGTAAATCCACGAAGAGATATATGAGTATTTTTATGTGATTCAGTCAAATAAGTTCTCAAAATGAACATTTCTTTTCACTGAACTTTTGAAATGATAAGTGGTACAAGTCGGAAGATGAAACATTTCCAGTTGTAATCTTTATTGCTTATTAACATGAATCCTCCCATCTTTTGAGAAAAAAAAAAGCATTGACATTTCTGGAGGAATTTACGAGTTCCACTCTATTCGGATATCGTTTGGAAGATTCATTGAATTATAAAGGGTGTCTACTGTAATAGGTGCCAAACTTCAGTAGGTTATCGAGTTATTCAACACTTCTTGGTTTTTCGGAAATTTTTGCTTTCTCCTTTAAAAACAAGAATATCTCTGTTATTCTTACAGCTACATCAAATCTGACCATATCATCGAAAAGGGCAGTAAAGATGATATAAAAAAGGTAGTTCTAATGTTAAAGAAATGTTTTATACCGGGTGTTGTAAAAGGGTAAATGTAAAAATTGAAAAGAGTGCAAACTTAGTGGTATTTTCTTGTTAGATCTACCATTGAAAATTGTATGAATAAGTAGTTATTTTTTTTTCTAGGAAAAACTAGTACATGTAATAGACTTTTAAACGGTATATCAACTTTTCACTTAACTTTTAGTGTTTCCAACAATATCACTGTTTTAAGTTAAAGAAACATAGAATTCAGAAACGCAAATTTTATAAATATTTATTTCAGAACATTGTAGGTTCAAAACAGTCATAAATATTATTAATTATTTTTTCTAGAAAAAGCTAGTACATGTAATAGACTTTTAAACGGTATATCAACTTTTCACCTAACTTTTTGTTTTTCCAATAATATTACGGTTTTAGGTCAGAAAAACATGAAAATCAGAAACGCAAATTTCATGATAATTCATTTTAAAACATTGTAGTTTCAAAACAGTTATAAATATTATTAATAGTAACATAAAAACAGTAAAGTTGTAAATAAAAGTTTGAGGAGGAGGCGGGTTGGAGGGTGTGTTGGTGCGTATCTGGCGGACCCGCAGGGACCGCCGGCAATGAATGCCTTGAATGAAAATGAACAATATGGAGGAATTTAATCTCGAGCTAAGCGAACTTGACATTTGCATGGGTTCGAGGATATGCAAATTAACTTAAATTTGACAAGATCTGTCATTAAGTTAACTTAAGAAAAAGATCATTTACTTTAACGAATCAATACGACTTATACGCATCTACAAAGAAAAGAATATGCCTGTTTTCTCAAATATTGAATATCAGGATATGCTGTTTATTTACGGGTTTGCTAACGGAAATTCGCGATCAGCAGTGCGGGAGTACGCGTTACGTTTCTCCAACAGACAACAGCCTAGCAGAAAGGCATTTGTAGAAGTTTTTAGGCGCTCTGGTGAAACTGGATCGTTTCGAGGGTTACGAAATAGAGAAGGTGGTCGAAATGCTCAGCACTGGAGGCAAGCACCAGCAATACTTCGCACTATTAGAGAAGATCCCACTGCAAGTACTCGGCGTGTTGGTGTCACATTAGGACTTCACCATTCCACAGTACACAGAGTTTTGAAACAAAATAATTTATACCCGTATCATTTAAATAAAGTCCAGAATTTGTTACCTGTGGATGATGAGGTCAGATTAGAATTCTGTAGGTGGTACCTAAATAAGTTGGAAGAGTGGGGATGTGATCAAATTTTATGGACAGATGAGGCAACATTCACTAAAAGTGGAATAATAAATTAACGAAATTCCCATATATGGGAAACGGAAAATCCACATGCGACTGTTATATCTCATTATCAGCATGAATTAAGAGTCAATGTTTGGTTGGGATTGATGAGAGGGCGGCTATTCGGGCCGGTAATACTTCCCGATCGCCTCAATTCCAATGAGTTCACAAATTTACTAAATGATAACGTAGTTGACCTTCTTGAAGATATTTCCATAGCGGATAGATATGAACTATATTTTCAAATGGACGGATGCCCTGCCCATAATGTTCGAATTGTAAGGGACTGGATGAATCAACGCTTTGGGGAGAAATGGATTGGAAGATATGGTCCTGTGAGATGGCCACCTAGAAGCCCCGATCTTACCCCATTAGACTTTTATGTTTGGGGCACTTTGAAAGAAAATGTGTATAAAAATCGCATTAATGATCGAGAAGAACTAATCAACAGAATTCAGGAATGTTGTGATGCAATGCGTCGAAAACGTAATGAACTTCGAAAGGTTGTGGATTCTGTACAAAAAAGATTTATTAAATGCATTGAGCAAAGGGGTAGGCAATTTGAACAGTTTTTATAGTTTTCAATTCGGTTTTGAAATAACATTGATTTTTATGTTCATTCAGTTTCATTCAGTGTATTTAATGTTTTTATGTTACTATTAATAATATTTATGACTGTTTTGAACCTACAATGTTCTGAAATAAATATTTATAAAATTTGCGTTTCTGAATTCTATGTTTCTTTAACTTAAAACAGTGATATTGTTGGAAACACTAAAAGTTAAGTGAAAAGTTGATATACCGTTTAAAAGTCTATTACATGTACTAGTTTTTCCTAGAAAAAAAACAACTACTTATTCACCAATTTTCAATGGTACAGCTAACAAGAAAATACCACTAAGTTTGCACTCTTCTCAATTTTTATATTTACCCTTTTACAACACCCGGAATAAAACATTTTTTTAACATTAGAACTACCTTTTTATAGCATCTTCACTGCCCTTTGCGATGATATGGTCAGATTTGATGTAGCTGTAAGAATAACAGAGACATTCTTGTTTTTAAAGGGGAAAGCAAAAATTTCCGAAAAACCAAGAAGTGTTGAATAACTCGATAACCATCAACTTTTCGAAAAAGTGTTATAGGACATTTTTTGTTGCAAATGACTTGTACTATCACCTACTGAAGTTTGGCACCCATTACAGTAGACACCCTGTATAGATGACATCAATAGCACAGGCCTGCAAAAAAAAAATTTTGGTGCCTAGAATTTTTGAGCTGATTTAAACTATATTTTTATTGCTGAATCTAAATATGATAGCACTTTTTCTGTATCAGCTCTAGTTCTTTAGAAAATAAATAATAATAATAAATAAAAATAAAAGTCTGAAATTCGGAGTACCAATGGTTTGGAGAGAACCAAAAAAATCGATTCGATTACTGTTATTTCTGCCTAAAAATATTACTGGAATCAATCGAAATAACTGTAAGAAGTGGACTTATACAGATTTAGTCTCTGCAAGACGCCCTATCCCTCACTCAGAAGAAGTGCCAATTCCAACTTTTCAGCAGCTACCAGAACTCTGTGAGGACACATGTCTCTCTGATCAGAATTCTGACACTACTGAAGGTGACAGTGATTTTGAAACGATGTCATCAATTCCCCAATGTTTCAACCAAGATGAGTTAAATGGCCTCACTAGAGGTCTCAACCTGTCAAAAAAAGCTTCTGAATTACTAGCTTCCAGGTTGAAGGAAAAAAATTTACTTGAACCAGGAACGAAAATTACATTTTATCGCACAAGGGAGAAAGATCTGCTACCTTTTTTCTCTGAAGAACAAAATTTTGTATTTTGCCATGCTATTAGAGAACTCCTGGTAAAAATGAGTCTTCCTGAACATTTTCCGGATGATTGTCGCCTATTTATTGACAGCTCAAAACGAAGTTTGAAATGTGTTCTTCTACATAATGGGAACAAATATGGCTCAATACCAATTGCTCAACGAAAAGAAATACACCAATGGGTGATTTGTGTAGACTTAAAAATGTTTAGTGAGTAATTGGTTTAAATGATGCCTTTTTCTGTTTTCTATAGTATATAATGAATAATCTGTAATATCTGTGTAATATAATAAAAATTCCTTTATTAATTTGTTTCTTTAAACCATAGTTTTTCTTTTAAAATAGTGTAATGTATAATTCACAAAAATGTTGATATCTTGAAAATTCGAGCTGACAGGGAAAACCTAATAGCATATTTGAATTCAGGGCATCAAATTAATATGAAATCACCCCCAAAATCTTCGGCACCAAAACCACTATTGGCCCGTGTAGTCATTTCTGTTTCAAAACTTCAACACAGTTTCTAATCAAAATTATAAGACGGTGTCGTTAAGACGAGTAGGTTTGTGGTTGAAGAACAACAGTAAGTTTGGTTATTATCCATTTGAGATATTATTTTACAATCTCAACGTCACTTGCTTTTGTATCGATATGTTCCAGAGGAAAATGACTTGAAAAAATCGCACAGAACTTTTGTACTTCTCTACAGTTCCACAAATAATATTTGCATTCAGATACAGACGGAATAAAACTCATCAAAAAATGTAATACCTACAAAGTTAGGAAAGTAACACAAACAAACTGAAGTTCAAGTTGAATGAAGTCACGGAGTTCTTTATATGTTTGTAGTAACGGAAATATCTGGAACCCCAGGGCGATGTTTTGGACAGTTTCCAATATAAAAGCATTGTTATTGCATCAATAACATGAACAACTTCATTTTTCTATTGAGTTCTGATCAAACAAATGCGAAACACAAAAACAGATCGATAAAATCGTTAGCTGATAAAACAAACAACTTTACTCAGACGATCGAACAGTGTAAACTTGGCTTCGAAGAACAATCAGGAGGTCCTTCAACGCAAATAAACAGGAGCTTATGGTCGCATAAAAAAGGACTCGAACCTGCGGGTTTGTTTTTATCCGAGGGAACACGATATGACACAATGTTGGAAAATTTCAAAACTTGGATTTTTCCATGAGATTCTAGGCCTATATCATTGACGTGAATTAAAAAGAAGTGCGGACTCAAATGCTAACCCTGGGAAACGCCAGACGATCAGCGGCCTCAGAAGTCAATAGACACGCTTTAACCTCCACCAAGTAAATTTGATTTTGCCCAATTCAACATCATAGGCACTGTTGCAGATGCTACCGATCATGTTATCGGTATTTTTACCGATTTGGAGACACCTATCGGTATAACGAAAAGTTAAGGTCTACCGATTTCCTAATTCCCCAGATATTAAATTTAAACCTTTCAACAGAATAATTGAATCTTCCACACAATAACTTTTAACCAACATCAAAAAGTACTGTCCCCCTTTCAAGATCAGAATGATTACAGAAGAAGCGAACTCTCGCGATTTCGTGCGTTGCTCGATTCAAGTAATGTTGAGTCGAGTTGTAAGATTACTACAAGAAGTATACTAAAGAAACGGGAGTGATCTTAGCCACAACCACAAAACCGATAAAGGTCGCACACACGATCCGACTTATATATGTCAGGGTGCGAATATATAATAAATCTATTCGAAATGTTACTTGAATTAGGGTTGATCACTGTGGAACTAATGTGGAATATGCTTTCAATATACCAGAAAGCTTATAGAATGAATTAAAGTGAGAAACTTGGAAATTCATCTATCTCGAGATACAAGGGGCGAAGAAAATCGATATATTCGAAATTTTCACTGGATGTCGGTGTTATAACGAGCTCAAATTATATTTTCATCAATGAGATAACCTTAAAGATGAAGTAAGAAAAGATGGTCATCCGTCAGTGACGTGCTACGGGGAGGCAAATAGTTTAATGAATATAAAAAGTTCAAAATTTTCGATGAAATCGGTTTTGTCAGGCAGAAGGAGCTATTGAGTTATGTTTCTATTATATATACGAGCTCACAGACGCAATAAGAAAAAATGGATATCCGTCAGTGACGTGCTACAGAGTCGAAAGTTCTGTTATGAGTATTCAAAAGTTCAAAATTTTCGATGAAATCGATTTTGTCAGGCAAAAAACGCTATTGGAATGTGTTTCTAACATTGAAACAAGCTAATAGACGGAATAAGAAAAAATGGACATCCGTCAGTGACGTGCTACAGGGGTCGAAAGTTCTGTTATGAGTATTCAAAAAGTTCAAAATTTTCGATGAAATCGGTTTTGTCAGGCAAAAAACGCTATTGGAATGTGTTTCTAACATTAAAACAAGCTATCAGAGGCATTAAGAAAAAATGGACATCCGTCAGAGACGTGCTACAGGGTCGAAATTTCTATTATGAGTATTCAAAAAGTTCCAAATTTTCGATGAAATCGGTTTTGTCAGGCAGAAAACGCTATTGAAATGTGTTTCTAACATTGAAACAAGCTATCAGAGGATTAAGAAAAAATGGACATCCGTCAGAGACGTGCTACAGGGGTCGAAAGTTCTGTTATGAGTATTCAAAGTTCAAAATTTTCGATGAAATCGGTTTTGTCAGGCATAAAACGCTATTGGAATGTGTTTCTAACATTGAAACAAGCTAATAGACGGAATAAGAAAATATGAAATCGAAAATTTGGAACTTTTGAATACTCATAACAGAACTTTCGACCCTGTAGCACGTCACTGATGGATGTCCATTTTTCTTATTCCGTCTATTAGCTTGTTACAATGTTAGAAACACATCCCAATAGCGTTTTTTGCCTGAAAAACCGATTTCATCGAAAATTTTGAACTTTTTGAATACTCATAAGAGAACTTTCGACCCTGTAGCACGTCACTGACGGATGTCCATTTTTTCTTATTCCGTCTATTAGCTTGTTACAATGTTAGAAACACATTCCAATAGCGTTTTTTGCCTGACAAAACCGATTTCATCGAAAATTTTGAAATTTTTGAATACTCATAACAGAAGTTTCGACTCCTGTAGCACGTCACTGACGGATGTCCATTTTTTTTAAATCCTCTGATAGCTTGTTTCAATGATAGAAATATATTCCAATAGCGTTTTTTGCCTGACAAAACCGATTTCATCGAAAATTTTGAACTTCTTAAATACTCAAAACAGAACTTTCGACTCCTGTAGCACGTCACTGACGGATGTCCATTTATTCTTACTTCATCTTTAAGGTTGATGAAAATATAATTTGAGCTCGTTATAACACCGACATTCAGTGAAAATTTCGAATATATCGATTTTCTTTGCCCCTTGTATCTCGAGATAGATGAATTTCCAAGTTTCCTCACTTTAATTCATTCGATAAGCTTTCTGGTATATTTAAAGCATATTCCACATTAGTTTAACGGTGATCAACCCTAATTCAAGTAACATTTCGAATAGATTTATTATATATTCGCACCCTGACATATATAAGTCGGATCGTGTGTGCGACCTTTATCGGTTTTGTGGTTGTGGCTAAGATCACTCCCGTACTAAAGAAGGGGTATTTTTGTACAAACACAAAGGTAATTTACCGTCTTCGATATGGACATGTTTGAATCTTCAAGCTTCACGCTCAGAACTTAACGAGAGTCCGGTCCGTGCTCATAAAGATTTCTCCCAGCACAGAATCCGGATTCGAGTGATGTCAAGAGATAAAGCGGATTTCATTTAGCACAGCTCATTCCGAGTTTGAATTCATTCCATCCTGTCCCATTCGCCTGATCCATCCGGCTCGGTGACCGTCATCGGTGCAAATTTCGAATAGGTCTGATCGCTGAAGACCGTCCGCTTTTATCTCATCCGGAATTGGAAATACGCCTCGAAATCGCTCTAATTGAATCCTGCTTCGGACCAGTTCCGATATGGAAATACTTTCTTGGAGTTTGCTCAGACGAAAGAGTGCACTGTGAACACCTACTAAAGCGTGTTTCACAGAGGAATTCATTAGTCATCACGAGTTTGAGAACACCGTCATTGCAACCAACTCCACGGTCGTGATTGTATTGAATGTGAAAAGTTTCCTCGTCTAGAGAGTTAATCATTTGTTTTCAATCAATGAACGACTACCAATACAACTTTGATGTCTTTGGGGTTGTCAGTGAATTTTCATTGAAACTGACGTAGATCCCGTCTAAAAGTAGCAATATCGAAAATATATATTATATCGCAACCGTATTCTTTCCTGAAATAACATAATTCCATTTCGTTTGTCCCTCTTCTCGGTATTCCTTTCAGCGGAGAGCCTTTTTCGGTTCTTGAATCTCCAACCATGTACCTTCGCTGTTGAGACAAGGGAAGAAAGAAGCCCTGGGCGTTCTATCTAACTTGATTACGAACAAGACGTGATGAACTCTTAGGTATCTTCTACCCGTCTTCTCCATGGATATAGCCTATCCTGCATCAAATCCAATTATAGTAAGTGGAGGAGAAGACTTGGAGGCGGCAGGACAAACAAGGTATCATTTTAAGAGTGGTATTCTCCTATCATTTTTCGGAAATATCATCTTTTGAAGGTTTTATTTCTATTATTTTCAGTTATTTTATCCGGATCTTCTTAACCTTGTAAATTAATCATTCGTGTTATATCCGCGCTTTGTTATTGAAAAACCCTGACGCAAAGTCTGGAGATTTTGCATTCTGAAATCTTTTCCAGTTCTGCTCTGCTGAAAACTGAATAATTTCAAAATAAAATTTTTATTTGTTTCTCATTTGTGAACGTCAGTTTCCAAAAACACAATATTAATCAAGAAAGTTTATTTTATCAAGTCACTAACATGTAAAACCGACGGTTAACTGGCAAAAGACATTTTTGTTGACCGAATCATCGATATCACTCATCGCAATTTCGGTGCTCTACCACCCTCCTGCACGCTTTAGTGCTAAAATATCTCCACCCGAATCCGCAACCATAGTAGCTCCAGTTCTGCGAAAAAAATGGCAGGTATATAACTCTGGGTCTTTTTAACCTGAATACTCGTATTTCGCTATTTGCTTACGGAGACCACCAATAAAGCATAAAGGGAAATGCACTTTCCATGTCGGTATGTCATAAAAAATCATAGGCTTCCTGTTCCAGGAGGCCGAAGAATTACATATTTTCTGTATAACATGCAGGGCTTGAAGCTGCAGCCATCATCGGTTATGGTGAATCTTCTTGTTAAATTTTTTGTTTGCCACAATGTCACAATAACGTATTTTCCCATATCTTTTACATCATTCATATTTAAGGACAGAATTTTGTCACATCGACCATATCCAAAAATCCCAAATATTGTTACAATTTTCGTCAGCAACCAATGATTAGCAGGAGCATGTAAAAGAAATTGTTCAGCCTCTTCTTTACTTAATACCTTGGCTTTTTTGGCGTATAACGCTCATTTTTTCGTTTCAGAAACGCTATTACCTTTTGAAATCTGCAAATGACAACTAAACGTCATATTTTTCAATAAAGTTTTTAATGAAAACAAACTTGAGGCATTTTCTTTCATTTCCAAGCAGCTTTTCAGCATAGACCATTTTGCCCATAAAGTATTAGGGCTGAATCTAGCTGATAGTTGATTCGAGTAGACCAACAGAATATCTTCAGTTACCCCCAATCACACTATTTTTGTTTTGCCACTTCTTGAAGTCGTCGTATCCTCGCTCGTACCTTGAAGCTGATTTTGCAGGTAATAAACTTAAAGCTACACTGCTGACTGCCTCAAATTTCTTTTGGTACATGTATTTTCGCTTTCGCCAAGACAAATGTAAAGAAAAATAAACAGACATATTCATGGCAACGCTTCCATAGCTTACGACATTTGCGACAAATTATCTAACCTTTAGAAACAAACAAAATATGAAACAATACACGCAAGGTAAAGGGTTTTACTGGCTCAAGGACGTAACTGACTCGCCTGCGGCTCGTCAGTTATATCCTATATTCGCCAGTAAAACTCTCTTACCTTGCTAGTTATGTTATATACTACTAGCTGACCCGACAGACTTCATCCTGTCAAAAAGATTTGTAATGTGGCAATTTTGAGCCTACGTATTTTAAAAATTCTCCTGAACAGAACCGTCACCCTGGTGATAGGGCGTTGTGGATAATAAATAATTAAATAAAACATATATAAGGATTTAAAAGTAAGTAATCGCTTTATTGTTAATCATGTGAATCATAATTATTATTATTATCATTGTAGTGCTTTTTGGTCTACGATGTTTTTGTTTGATTACCTGACGCATAGATAAACAAATCTGATGGTTTTCCAACACGGGAACAGGCAACATACAATTGACCATGTGAGAAACATGGGTTTTCTAGATTAATACCACAAACACTTAATGATTGCCCCTGGGACTTGTTTATAGTCATAGCAAAAGCAAGCCGCACTGGAAACTGTAGTCGTTTAAACTCAAATGGCACATCAGTCGGAATCATTGGGATGCGCGGTATGAGAACATCTTCTCCTTTATACTTTTCTTTGAGTATAGTTACTTCTATCACATTGTTTAGTAATTTTTTTATCGCTAACCGTGTACCGTTGCAAAGACGCGGTTGGTTGATATTTCGCAACATTATAACCACCGATCCAACCTTTAATTGAAGATTGTGAGGTGGCAATCCTGGCAAATCCAGCGAGTTTAAAAATTCCGATGGATAGTTGACTACATCATCTTGATTAGTAGCCGAATCAACTGATTTATATATCCTCAATTCGCCTGTAATTTGTTCTTGACTTTTGAAATTTAATTCATTTACATCTATGTTTTTGCAGCCAGTATAGCTCGTTCGCTCAACCAATCATGGTTTCTGTTATTTTGAGAAACATCTGGAAACACCTTCTGAATAAGTTCATCTTTTGATCGAGTTAACTGACAAAAACTTTGAGGAAAGTTAATGCAGCCAGTCAACATGTCTATAGGAAATTTGCCAATGTCAATGAGTTGTTTAGAGAATATGTCTCCAGATTGGTCATTTTGCAACTCGACACGCATATTTTTGCTTAAATTAAGTACTTTGGCATGTTTCCACAAATTGGAGGACTTTAGACATGCATTGAGTTCATCAGCTGGCGTTGATCGTGGAATCACTGGCAATGTTTGACGAAAATCTCCTGCTAATAAAATCATTGCACCACCAAATCGGTTATTATTGCTCCGTAGATCTTTTAAGGTTCTGTCTAAAGCCTCCAAAGATTTTTTATGTGCCATCGTGCATTCATCCCAAACAATCAATTTACATTGCTGCAAAACCTTTTTAGTTACAAATCATTTGTATGGGAAAAAGAAAAGGGCTATTTTTAGGGTTTTTCCAGCAATAATTCTAATTTTTCTCGCCGTAAAAACCATCCTTGAACTTCAACGAAAATTTTAAAAAAAGATTTGGCCAAATTGGTCCAGGCGTTGTTGAGTTATGCGCTTACCAACACATTTTGCGATTCATTTTTATATTATTGATTTGATCTTAAAAAGTATATATTTAGTTTTATCTAATATCTATCAAATATAAAATATAATAAAAGTGTCACTGAAACTGAATCACCATATAATATGATGACTAAGTGATTAAGAAATTGAAGATCAGTGACACATCTCAACTTTGGTGACAGAAAATTTTGTTCGCTAAAATAATTATGAGTAACTGCTATAATACATACCTTGAAAGTTGGCATAAAATTTTCCCGAACTACATTTGTTGCCCCGAATGAAGTCATTTGAAAGCAATTGTTATATTATTGGATATGTGTCAAAAAATGTATAGAATCTGTTCCTATTCCTGAAACCAATGAGTACAATGGTTCTGGTGGTGGATCCAATGGTATCAATTTCACTTTATCATTTGCACAACACAATCCATTGGCTTCGTTTTTGTATTTTAATGCCTTACAGTGTGAGCAAACCGAGTTCACAGAACCAATAACAACACATTGGTAGTTACTGTAGCCAATTGACAAATCGTAACTGAAAGCAGCTCGATTCAAACTTGCGCGATTATAAGTTGAATGTCGCGCTCGCTACACGCGTTTGTGATATCCGAATTCTTTCACGTTCATTTCCGTCGTCACGTTCTTGTGCAGTACGATTAGATCGGTAATTAGCTTGGTTTGTAGCATTTCTGTTTCTTCTACCTAAATTGCTTCGTCTTATAGGAGGCATATCAAATATAAATTATTTTTTCACTAATCACGAACTAAACGAACACTAACTAACCAAACACTCTGCACAAAACACGATATACGAATTTGTTTCGTGTATCAGTTGACAAAGGCAAACTCAGTAGATTAGGTAACAGACAACTTTTTTTTTTTAATTTGATATGACTTGAAGTCAAATCCTTTTTAGCCGTACGAATTGTTTTATTTATTTAAAATTTGGATATTAAAAATAATAAAACACTGTTGGTAACGCGATTTTTGTTTGACTGATGTAATGACGTGGAAACTGACGCATTTTATCTAGCGTGCTGAAACTAATTAAAAAAAAACGCGAGCTTCGGAACGCGACATTAAACTCATCCAACTATGTATTCTGTGCTCCAACGCACACACGCACATTGTTTTGATAGATATTATTATGAACTTGGGGTTCGATAATATAAATACTACCTCTCTTGACCTACCTTGAACTACACTGAACTGAACAGGCCTCAACTCCCTCGAATATGCCCTTTTATACTCCCTCAGGTATACGGATATTCTATGAAACTTTAGTTACAAATCATTTGTATGGGAAAAAGAAAAGGGCTATTTTTAGGGGTTTTCCAGGGATAATTCTAATTTTTCTCGCCGTAAAAACCATCCTTGAACTTCAACGAACATTTTAAAAAAAGATTTGGCCAAATTGGTCCAGGCGTTGTTGAGTTATGCGCTTACCAACACATTTTGCGATCCATTTTTATATAATATTATAGATATTGCTATAACATTACTTCTGATGAGAATTTGAAACATTTACTTTTTCGAAAACTCTGATTCAAATAACCAATAACGTAATGGATTCATCGATACAAAGAAGCCACTGCTTGCAATGCCTTTAAAATCGAAAATTCGATAGGATCCTGCGGTTTAGATAATCAATTTCCCATTAGAAGATAGTGCATCGTATAAATTGGGTTAGTAGGTAGCAATAAAACGAAACGTCTCCATTCGCCGCAACAAGCACAATAAAGTTTAGTTTGCGATTCGGCCATAAATGAAGATTGTAGAAACTTAGTTGCAGCTTCTTTGTCCCCTTTATTGGTGGGATATTTGGATACCTACGATATAACCTGAAACTGCAGGAGCTACGAAAGAATCACAAGTTTTTTTTTCTCCAAACTGGTAGAAATTTTTGAGCTGATTTGATTATTACGTCGGCATTCATTGAGTACGCCAAAATTGTAATTCGCGTAACAAATCCGGAAAATAGGGTTTTTTTTTTGACGACGTTTTGAAGTCCAGCTCCAATTTATCTAAGAAAAAAATTTCGTTGTCAGTAGCATGATTGATTATGATATATGTTTCTCTGTTAACCACATTTGTATGACGAGAGATCTCAACTTGATGGATGTAGTATTACGAACTTTCTAGAATGACATCACGCCCAAAAAGATGAGAAGGTATATCCAAAGAAATGAATTCGTTTGAAATTTTAAATTTCGAAGGAATATGAATATGAATTATTAGTGGCAAGTTATAAAAATGAATAACATAAGAAGGTTGCAATTAATTAGAAGCTCATTATCACATTTCGGACGGAAAAAATTTAAACGACGCTCTTGGTATAAAATCTTGGTTGTAAATGTAATGAATGTATTAAGGTTTAAAACTAACATGGCAGATGGGCGGGGCTTAATATCAGTATTCGGAAAACGACAATAAACGTTTCTGATTAGCCATCGACTTATTTAGCTACGTGTCTTTGTTTTAGTGCCGACACATCGTTCATTCGAGTCAATAATCTGTACTCTGTACTTCTTGCTTTGCACATTAGCTTAAACTTAGATAGTTTTCAGAAATCAAAACACTAAATTGGGAGTAGCAAAATGTTTATTTGATAGAGCAATAAATATTTGTTGCACTGAAGAAGACCAAAATGAAGAAATAAATAACATCTCGAAAACTCTTAGAAGCAATGGCTACCCCAAAAGATATTAGAAAAAGCTAAACGAACAAGAGAAAGTCAACCTGAACCATCAGATATAAATCAGACCATTGAAACCGTAATTCCTTATGTAAAAGGTTTGTCGGAGAAAATGAGAAGAATTGGAAATAGATACAACATAACGACTGCATTCAAAACTCAAGACACTATCAGAGCTAAACTTACAAAAGTTAAGCCTAATAATGAGACACAAAGGACAAAGAACTGCATATATGAATTACCTTGCGAGTGCAGAAGATCTTACATCGGAGAAACTAAACGCCCTCTGAATGTACGAATAAAAGAACATCAGAAGCTTCTACGAGCACTAGACAGCGACAAATCCAGGTAAGTCCAACATGCTGTAGATGAGAATCATCGTATAAAATGGGATGAAGCATCAATAATATCCAAAGAAGAAAAAACTTGCAAGAAGAAAAATCAAAGAAGCAGCATTCATGAAAATAACACCAGATTCCATAAGTGCTCCATCTATAGATCTGCCAGAAGTTTGGACGCCGATAGTTCGATCCAACTTAAAAAGATCATCATATCACAGATGAGTATATAACATTGTTCATTTTTCTTTCATGACTTCTGTCATATTGACTTTTGAAAATTGATAATTTTCAAAGGTTTTTTACTTTTCCTCCTTGATAAAGATAGAAGATGTCTATCGAAACGTCGGAAAACATTACATCCACAATAGATGACGGTAATAGCCCAAATAATCATTCAACTCAAAACTCATAGTCGGACATTTAATCGTATCACTGCTATAAATTTAATGAGAATTGCATTAAAACGACAAAGAGTCTCAGAATTTTTTCTTATCTTCCTAAATAATAATATGAAAAAATTTCACCCCATAAGTGGTTTCCACACTGTATAATTGAATATGCAGGGTGAGTCTTTGAATACTGCGTTAATTTAACCATAGATTCTTGACGTCAAAAGAAACATTTTCTTAATATAATATTTTTCCAAATTTGGCCCTGCTCATAAGATAAAGAGTGTTGAAATTTCGTTGAAAAATTGCATTTTCACCTGTTATATTCGATGGATGTAGTATTAAGAACTTTCTAGAATGACATCACGCCCAAAAGGTGAGCAGGTATTTCCAAAGAAATGAATTCGTTTGAAATTTTAAATTTCGAAGGAATATGAATATGAATTATTAGTGGCAAGTTATAAAAATGAATTACATAAGGATTAATTAGAAGCTCATTATTACATTTCAGACGGAAAAAATTTAAACGACGCTCTTGGTATAAAATCTTGGTTGTAAATGTAATGAATGTATTAAGGTTTAAAACTAACATGGCAGATGGGCGGGTCTTAATATCAGTATTCGGAAAAACGACAATAAACGTTTCTGATTAGCCATCGACTTATTTAGCTACGTGTCTTTGTTTTAGTGCCGACACATCGTTCATTCGGAGTCAATAATATGTACTCTGGAAATATTCTTGTTTTGCACATTAGCTTAAACTTAGATAGTTTTCAGAAATCAAAACTCATAGTTGATGACGAGATATTGTTAATGATGGAGCTCGTGTTGAATGATTATTTGGGCTATTACCATCATCTATTGTGGATGTAATGTTTTCCGACGTTTCGATAGACATCTTCTATCTTTATCAAGGAGGAAAAGTAAAAACCGTTTGAAAATTATCAATTTTCAAAAGTCAATATGACAGAAGTCATGAAAGAAAAATGAACAATGTTGTATACTCATCTGTGATATGATGATCTTTTTAAGTTGGATCGAACTATCGGCGTCCAAACTTCTGGCAGATCTATAGATGGAGCACTTATGGAATCTGGTGTTATTTTCATAAATGCTGCTTCTTTGATTTTTCTTCTTGCAAGTTTTTCTTCTTTGGATATTATTGATGCTTCATCCCATTTTATACGATGATTCTCATCTACAGCATGTTGGACTAACCTGGATTTGTCGCTGTCTAGTACTCGTAGAAGCTTCTGATGTTCTTTTATTCGTACATTCAGAGGGCATTTAGTTTCTCCGATGTAAGATCTTCCGCACTCGCAAGGTAATTCATATATGCAGTTCTTTGTCCTTTGTGTCTCATTATTAGGCTTAACTTTTGTAAGTTTAGCTCTGATAGTGTCTTGAGTTTTGAATGCAGTCGTTATGTTGTATCTATTTCCAATTCTTCTCATTTTCTCCGACAAACCTTTTACATGAGGAATTACGGTTTTAATGGTCTGATTTATATCTGTTGGTTTAGGTTGACTTTCTCTTGTTCGTTTAGCTTTTTCTTATATCTTTTTGGGGTAGCCATTGCTTCTAAGAGTTTTCGAGATGTTATTTATTTCTTCATTTTGGTCTTCTTCAGTGCAACAAATATTTATTGCTCTATCAAATAAACATTTTGCTACTCCCAATTTAGTGTTTAGTTGGTGGTTTGATTCAAAATGTAGATATTGTCCTGTGTTCGTTGGCTTTTTATACACAGTGGTTCTTGGGATTCCATTTTGTTTATGTACGAGTACACCTAAGAATGGAAGTTGTCTGTTCTTCTCGATTTCAATTGAAATCGAGAAGGAGAATTGGGAGTAGCAAAATGTTTATTTGATAGAGCAATAAATATTTGTTGCACTGAAGAAGACCAAAATGAAGAAATAAATAACATCTCGAAAACTCTTAGAAGCAATGGCTACCCCAAAAAGATATTAGAAAAAGCTAAACGAACAAGAGAAAGTCAACCTGAACCAACAGATATAAATCAGACCATTGAAACCGTAATTCCTTATGTAAAAGGTTTGTCGGAGAAAATGAGAAGAATTGGAAATAGATACAACATAACGACTGCATTCAAAACTCAAGACACTATCAGAGCTAAACTTACAAAAGTTAAGCCTAATAATGAGACACAAAGGACAAAGAACTGCATATATGAATTACCTTGCGAGTGCAGAAGATCTTACATCGGAGAAACTAAACGCCCTCTGAATGTACGAATAAAAGAACATTAGAAGCTTCTACGAGTACTAGACAGCGACAAATCCAGGTTAGTCCAACATGCTGTAGATGAGAATCATCGTATAAAATGGGATGAAGCATCAATAATATCCAAAGAAGAAAAAACTTGCAAGAAGAAAAATCAAAGAAGCAGCATTTATGAAAATAACACCAGATTCCATAAGTGCTCCATCTATAGATCTGCCAGAAGTTTGGACGCCGATAGTTCGATCCAACTTAAAAAGATCATCATATCACAGATGAGTATATAACATTGTTCATTTTTCTTTCATGACTTCTGTCATATTGACTTTTTGAAAAATTGATAATTTTTCAAAAGGTTTTTTACTTTTCCTCCTTGATAAAGATAGAAGATGTCTATCGAAACGTCGGAAAACATTACATCCACAATAGATGATGGTAATAGCCCAAATAATCATTCAACTCAAAACTCATAGTCGGACATTTAATCGTATCACTGCTATAAATTTCATGAGAATTGCATTAAAACGACAAAGAGTCTCAGAATTTTTTCTTATCTTCCTAAATAATAATATGAAAAAATTTCACCCCATAAGTGGTTTCCACACTGTATAATCGAATATGCAGGGTGAGTCTTTGAATACTGCGTTAATTTTAACCATAGATTCTTTACGTCAAAAGAAACATTTTCTTGATATAATATTTTTCCAAATATGGCCCCGTTCATAAGATAAAGAGTGTTGAAAGTTCGTTGAAAAATTGCATTTTCACCTGTTATATTCAAACGAGCATATCAATGGAAATGATCTCTTGTAGAAGGTTTTTGATAATAGTCATCATCTTGTTTTTTCCTAAATTGCACCATTTTTGTAATATTTGAAGTTTAAAGCAATCAAATCGATATAACCATCTGATGAAACATAAGTGAGTGAATAATTTCTTAGAGGGAAAATAACGTTTTCAAACAATTCAGATTCAATAGTGGATGCTGTGGAAGGTAATTTTCATTCAAACTAAACTGGACTATAGAGAGGTTTATGCCCAATTTGAAAACCTAAAATGCTTATAACTTTTGAACGCAGCTGAATATGGAAAAACGGTATGGGGAAAAAAGTGTTTCTTTTGATATCAAGAACCCATGATTAAAATTAACGCAGTAGTCAAAGATTCACCCTGTATAAATATGTTGTTTCAATATATGGAGGAGATACTCTAATTTTATTTATATTATCATTGAGTGGATTCAAAGACACACAAACTGCAATTTCATTATTTTTAATAGTCAAGTTTCAATTAAATGTATAATTTCGGTCGAACAGAACAAACAATTCATCGACTATTTAGAGTAATATCAATCCGGAATTTGTCAGTCTTTCTCTGCGATTGATTTCTATTTCACTACTTTAACGATATCAGTTTCTCACAATGGTTCAACCGACCCTAAATTACATCGAGAGCTGAGATAACAAAGTTACGGCCGATTCGGTTCACAATAAGCTGCCGATCAATTGGGCTAACAGGGAAATTTGGCACTTCATCATAACGGCAGACACCCGAAGTCAATTTGGTGTGACCTATTTGTGAAATGAATAAATAATAAAGAAGAGTATATTGATATGTGGTTCCAGGTAAAACCGTATGAACAGGAACACCCTTAGTGTTGTAAGCTTTAATGGATACTAAATTGAATATTCCCCTATTCATTCTAATGAAGTCATCGTTTTATACCAATATTCTTAACCTTATTCGTCCTTTAAGATATAGATATATTTGGGCAAAACAATAATTCTCCGTTTCACTAGAAACATAAGGTAAAATTTCACTTCAAACTGACAGATTCCTTTAAAACAAATGGATGTACGTCTGGGAAAAAGACATTTCTCAGATTTACGTATTCAATTAACAGATGGTCGCTTAATCAGATTTACAGGACAACGAGAATAATCGGATACGTCATTCCAATCCTGAGAAATCATAACGAATTGTTGCAATAAATCAAGGTTTCTATTACTCAAAAGAGCTTTAAATTTCAAGAGAAAAATCAATTACAAAGTGTTAAGAAGATCGATGTGAATGGGGGTGTTTTCTGAGTTGGATTGAAGACGGAAGCTTCAAAACATTTTTTAAACAAGGGATAAATATGGTAATCGAAAGATCTGAGAAATGTATAAGGGCTGCAGGCGAATATATTGAAACGAAAAAATAATTTTGTATTCTTATTTCTATTTCTTACCCCGAACTCAAGACGTCCCCTCATACATCGGCATCGCCAGAAGCCACACAGAGGATTGATTATACGCAACATGACTGAAACATTCTCAAAATTTCGTGGAAATTTCAATTTTTGTTCTCTACAATCAGGTTTTTCAACGACGTCGTGATAATTAATGATCGGACCGATTGAAATCGATTCCAGATTCAATCAGGAGCGATCCGAGATGAGTGTACAGCAAATTTCCGACACAGCAAATTCCCATAATCGAATATTCCGTTTTGGTGATTGATTACGGATAAGCCAATTCCACTATTAATCACCGCTAGGTGGCGCTACGCTGATCCGGAAAGGTCTGGGGGCATTCCGGTAGCATAAGTCCAGCTATCGGTGAAATCAATCCACCTAAAATGGCAGGTGTACTGAGTGGATGATTCATTGTCTACTGAGGCTAGAAGAAAATGAATTATACTTACAGGCTTTTAGATGTAACGTCTTTCTTGAAAATCGAATGTAAAGACGATTTTTTGATGTTCAACTTGGCTTCGCTTTCGGATGGATAACGACGGATTTTGACGAACCGAAGCATCAGCTTCTTCAACTGTTTCTTCATCGCGAACTGAACAAGGACGACCACAGTTTCGATTTATAACTGTGTATTCTCGAACATTCTGATCCATTTCCGAATGCTATCGTCACTTGACGTTGAGCAGTCTCTATTGTACGCAAAATGCGCGATGCGTCCTCGAGTACTGTTCCATCATGACTAAAACTCCACAACATGGCGGACGCCACGAATCTCTCCCCGCTCTTTTAGAAGTCCACACCAAACGGTTCTTTTTTTTGGACTTACGGCAATTCTTGAGACTCTTTGGGTTGTTCATCACGCCAGATTCGGACATTTTGTTTGTTCACGAAGCCATTAGGCCAAAAAATGGCCCTCATCAGTGAACAAAAGTTATGTCGAAAAGAGTGGATCGTCTGCAAGCTTGTCAAGAGCCCAACGACTAAACGCTTCGGTAGGTCGGTCGGCTTAAGTTATGGAACTAATTGAATTCTGTAAGCTTTCACAGAAATATCCCTACGTAAAGTCTGCCAAGTCGTTGAATACGAAAGGCCAAGCTGTTGAGAACAGCGACGAATCGACACTTCAGGGTCATCGCGTACTTTCTCCCCCACTGCCGCTATATTCTCTTCACTACGAGCTGAATGTTGTCTTTTTGGTCGAGTATTATCCAATAATGAATATTGAGTCTCGAACTTAGCGATGATAGAGCGAATTGTGCGTTCGGTAGGCCGATTATGTGGACCGTAAGTCGTTCTAAGTGCCCGATACATATTAATCGGAGAACGCCCATTTTCATAATAAAGCTGAACAATTCACATATTCGACACATTTATGTTTCAGTTGTAAGTGAATTCGTCTATTTTTTATGTCTATGCTCGCTTGCATGGACGTGATCGCAGGAAATTTAACCCAAAAAGGTCGTAGGTGAATTATCGAATACGATCCAACTCCCCCGTGGAAATAACGCAGTCTTATTACCTAAATACCCCGTTTCAACATAGCTGAGAACCGCTTCTGTGGCGTTCTCCTCATCCAACTCAATCATCCAGGGATTTGCTCCAGCCATCTAGGAATTATCCCCGTGTTGAATTATATGCGCCCTCATGACGCCTCGATGAAATTAATCAGCAAAATTTATAGACACAGCCCTAGCTCGCTTTGAACCTGCATGGTACAAAAAGCTTATTGAGGAGACGAGTATCAGGTTCCTGAATTCATTTCAAGCTAGCTAGTGCACCAGTTAATTTGGAGTAACTGGAGTCGGTGCCTCCATTGGATGCTGTTATTTTGATGAGATATTCCTGATATTAATCGGAATTGAAGTTAATTTATATGACCCTCAAAGACATGTGGTAACATTCAAAATTTTTTCCGATATTCATTCTTCTCAGAATATTGAATCTAGAAGTTGATTTATTCATATATTTCAACATAATACGTCAAGATATTGATCTGTAGGTTTATAGTTAACATTTCAGGATTTGCAGCACATTCGGCATATCGGTATGAAGTGAGCGTCAAGATGTCTTGGTAGGGAAGATCAGAGGATCTGAAAAATCATCACTTGGACCGCAAGACCCGATTCGAAGAACCTCCTTTGCAGATTGGCGACAAATTTTGTGTATTAGATTTGAATATAGAGGGTATTTTTAGAACAAGAGTGATTATATTTCTAAACTAGCAAAGGACTATGGTGCTGAGATTATTCTTCTTCAAGAGACACATACTAAAAAAAATCATCGTGAAAGATGAACCATAAAAGGTTATGTATTCATTGATTATCTCCTTAGTAAAATTTACGGTTCAGCTTGTTATGTTGAAAATGTCGAATTTGAGGGTTTTTTCTTTATCTCTTTCAAATTTTGTATTCTTGTTATTTAGTTCTTTTTCTGCGTTTGTCTTTTCATTTCCAGATTCGATGTGGCAACTTGAAGAAGTCTCTGTCTCCATCAATAGAAGACCACCCTTGAAGAAAGAAGTCCCTAAATATATTTCAGCTTATTTTTGTACTTTCACACTTAGGCGGGGAGCCAAGGTTTTTTTTCACTGGGTTTTTTCCCTAAGCTTTTATGTCATACGCCGAATTGTATGCCACCACGTCACTAACTGCAAAACCAAATCGAATCGGCAAGAATACAATGCTGTGTGTTTGGTGGGACCAGAAAGGTGTGGTGTCCCACGAGCTCCTAAAACCTGGTGAAACCGTTAATACTGATCGCTACCGACAACAAATGATCAATTTGAACCATGTATTGATCGAGAAACGACAAGAATGGGTCAGAAGACACGGTAAGGAAATTTTGCTCCATAACAATTCACCTGCACAAAAAGCAATTCAAGATACAATCAAAACACTTGGCTGGGAGTTGCTACCCCACTCGCCGTATTTACCAGACTTGGCTCCTTCCGATTACCATTTTTTTTTCCATCGATGGCGCAGGCATTGGCTGAGCACACTTTGATTCCTACGAGGAGGTCGAAAACGAACAATTTTATTGGCGTGGTATCCACAAATTGCCAGAAAAGTGGTCAAAATGTGTGGAAAACAATGGCTAATACTTTGAATGAAATGTTTCTTACTTTTCCATTAATAATAAAATAATAAATGTTTTATTTTCACAAAAACGCCGGTATACCTGATACTGCCTCAAAACAAATAACAACTGCCAAAAGTTGTTTTCAGTTTTAGCTGGCATTACAAGGCAGTTTCCCATTTTATTCTTTTCAATTTATGAGGACAATAACATGAGACAACCGCCAAACCTCAAAATTCCTATCGCAGTATCACAAAACCAAATTCAATTCCGCTCGACGTCATATCGGAACATAAAAATCGTAGGTATAGAAAAAACCTTCCACACCGTAATCGGATTAAGGCGAGAACGATGGACGCCCCCTGTATTTCATACGCAGCCGGAAAACGGCTCGTAAATTTCCACGGAGACGTGTGGGGTGCAACGGAACTCCTTGCCCGCGTTGGTGACGTCGAAAGAGGAGCCGACGCGGCGCCTTCTGTGTCTGATGCGTCGGATAGGTTTACGGACAAGTCGATATTTCATATATATCTGCTACCTCGATAGGCCAGGACTCGATTATTTGCTCGTATCGGATCGCTTAGGTTTATCGTTTTAAGCGACATCTACTGGATCGGATGCGTGTCGGTAGAATAGCCGACGGGGTTTCAAGGGGATGGAGTTGATCAAATTTGAACGACAGGAAAGGGAGTATTTGATGGAGATTCGCTGCAGCATATCGACGGTAATAGGTAACTGCACCTAAATGACATCGTACCAAAAGTAAACAGTGCATTCTCTCAACGGATAATTCTATCTTCAATTATCTACTGAAGTCAATGGTTGCTGCGATATCGTGAATAAAGAACAAAATGTTTCTGTTTCATTTGAAGACAGAAATCTCCACAGGAAATGGACTCTATAAAGAAAGCAATCAGATTCCAGGGTATGAGTCGGGGGTGGGAGTCCTGGGTGGGAATCCGGGGTCAGACTCGATCAACAGTCTGGATCTGGAATCAATAGTGTTGCAAATTTTTATTTTCAATATCCAACAATCATTACTTATGAACATTAATATTAATCTTACAACTAGATCAATTGCTAATATTAATGCCTTTCTCCAAGTTGACAAACCATCAAATTCTTTACTGCATCTCAACACAAAGCCCAAAGTGCAACTAGTCGAAGCGCATAATAATAATAGTGCTTTATTTCCGATCATATTCATCACAAATTGCTCAGTACATGAAAATGAAATGGAATAGTGTCTAAACGGAAAAATATGAACTATATCCTGTCATGCTGAATAATCTTCATTTCCATGAGGATCTAACTCAACTTAATATTTATACAGTTTATTTTTAAATTTTTTTATATCGGAGATCATAGATATATCTTTTGGCAGAGAATTGTACATTTTTAAGTATCTGTACTCAGCTTGCTTCTGGCTTAATGTTAAATTATGCCTAGGGTATATACAGGGTGAGTCTTTGACCACTGCGTTAATTTTAACCATAGATTCTTGACGTCAAAAGAAACATTTTCTTCCTATAACATTTTTCCAAATTTGGCCCCGTTCAAAAGATATAGGGTGTTGGAATTTCATAAAAAAATTGCATTTTCACCTGTAATATTCAAACGACAATATCACTTGAAATGATCTCTTGTAGAAGGTTTTTGATAACACTCGTGCATATTTTGGCATCAATAGATTTATTCCACTTCTTGTGGGTTTCTCAATACTACTCTACAGATTGGTTAAATTGCATGAAAAACAATTATCGCTTGAACTAAAGGTCCGTATCTCGTACTTCCTGCAATCATTAGTCTTTTTTGCAGATAAAATCATTCCTCATCTTTTCTCCTAAATTGCACCATTCTTGATATATTTGAAGTTGAAAGGAATTGAATCGATATCATTTTGTCCAAATTTTCTGATTCTCCCAAATCCAACTCTGTGCTGAAATGATTCAATAATCAGATTTGTTCAATGTTGCCATATTTTATGTCTTTATTAAATATTTCTACAAAAGGATGGGGAAATCTCTCCAGTCTATGGTTCCACCACTAAACACAATAGATGAAATTGATCACTGAACAATTGTTGTCTTTCATTCGCCACAAAATCTAAATTGCCATTTGCTGTATTCCTTGTTAATGATGTCTAGCACCTTGTTTAATATTTAATCCAGAATAATATTCCATAATAAATAGAGAAAAAGTTTTGCATCACTCTTCGGTATATTTTGACCGTTGAAATAGGTAAAGTATTTTCTGTCAGGACCTGTTAAATTGAAGACTTGTCTTTATAAAGAGCTGGTTTTTCATAACTTCAGACTTTCAGGGTTCATCATATTATATCTATTCTAACATAGGAATGCTGCAAATTGAACTCATATGAGTTTTAAAAACTTCGAACCAAGTCTCCTAGATTTATTTTATACCTTTATTATCTTTATTTCATACGCCGATTCAACCTTGTTCACAAACTTAGGAGATAATAGAATTTGACTTAGGTTTGATATTTCTGAATGTTTGTTATGATGCATAGTTAATTAAAATTCAATCAATATTGAAACTGGAAGCTATCAGCTCATAAACAAGAAAGATTAGAAAAGAATGCATTTTCTCACCATAATCATTCCACACTGAATTGAATAATTTCAAACTATCGAAATTATCCTAACAATATTTTCCACATTTTTTTCAAAGAAAGCTACAAATAACTGTTGACAGTTTCAAACATAATCAAAACAACAAGGAACCACAGAACACTTTTTTATTTGGAACTACCCACCACAGAGACGTTTTAATATTTTAATGTGATAATAATTCACTCTAATTATTCTGAGGAAAATTATAACTAAAGATCAATAATAGTTACAGATGTTATCTTTCATTCAAAAAAACATTGCAAATATTAATTTTTCTCTCCTGGGGTTTGGTAATAAATTAATATTCTATGGTAAGGTTTTAAAATTTGACATGATCTATGAATAACCATTATTCAATATTCATGTTCTTGTTTACGTAATTAAAACAGATACTCTGATTATAAAAATCAGTAATTATAGTCTAAACAGAATAGATTCATATTAATGATTTGACAAAAAATTTTTTATTAAAGAACACCTAGTTGATTTTTCAAAATCAAATTAAGGTATTTCTTCAAGAAAGTATAATTGCACACCTAAATCTGGAAATACTTGTAATCTATCCAGGTAAATTGTTATTGGGATTCAGTACAGAAAATAATCATCAAGCAAAGTGACATCACTTTAAAATGATTATTCGTAGTGACATCATTCAGATGATTCAGATTCAGATTCAGTTGTTGAAGATTTCGAAAAAGATTTTCATATTTGAACCGTATCAAGAGATCTCATAGACCTGTTCACTGGTCTCTGTCAATGAAAAGAAACTTCAGAAATATCAGTGTTTGGAAAATCATAGATGATTTTTTCTGGCTTTGAGTGAAAAAAAGCACAGTGACAACCTCTTGCCTTGGAAGTTTTCATAGAAATGATGGTTTTCATGATTTGGAAATTTTAAGAAGAAAATTACAAATGTATGATGATAACACCCAATAATTCTGAGGTTTTTTTTTGAATTTCTCACTAGAAAGGCATGGTTTATAATCTTGAAGTAGAAAGAAATTATAGTAGAACAACAAAAATTTCTGTTTATGGTGTTGAATCTTTTTACCAGAAAATTAGTATTTTGTATCTTCCTTCTGGATATGGACCTCATCGGATGAAACATGAGTGAGTGAATCATTTCTTAGAGGGAAAATAATGTTTTTAAACAATTCAGATTCAATAGTGGATGCTGTGGAAAGTATTTTTCATTCAAACTATACTGGACTACAGAGGGGTATTTGCCCAATGTGAAAACTTAAAATGCTTATAACTTTTCAACGCAGCTGAATATAGAAAAACCGTAATGGAAAAAGTGTTTCTTTTGATCTCAAGAACCTATGGTTAAAATTAACGCAGTGGTCAAAGACTCACCCTGTATAATTGTTATTCCTTGTGCAATAATAACTTTTTTGGTTTTATGCTGAAATTCTCATTTTTCTGCTTAATTTTGATGATGTCATACCTCTTTTCTTCCTCAATAGATTTGTTATTTAAACTGATACTTTCTGCTTCTCTAAAAAATATTGACATTTAGTGAAATTAAATCTTGAGTATCTAATTTCTGATGGCCGAAATTCACACTTGTATATATCCTCCTTCATGGTTATAGGAACTCCCACTAGAACATATTCATAGTTAAGGTCCTCTTGGTTTCTTGTATTCAATATTCTTGCATAAACTTGGTTTTCTTCCAATTTTCCCTTACTCAAAATATATGCTTTAATGTCTTCATCTTTAACATTTTCATGTACTCGAGATACAAATAGCCATAACTTTCAATCCTTCTCATCTTTGATAGCTTTAGATGACTTGAAATTTGAATTCTCCAAAATCCCTGTTCCTACATCACCCTTTCTATTTCTTCTCGATCAGGTAGCTATAAATCCTGATGTACCTTCAGGGGCAGTATTATTTTCTTGTTCGTATATATGCATTTCCAGAGTGTGTATGTTTTTGGTTTTTTCTAGGTTATATTTGGTTTTGTTGTGCAATGTCATAGTTGCGGAATGTGGTAATTCAGATGTATCACTACTGTTTCTGTGGTTTGATGATGTTTTTGTTGGTGATTTTTTATCTTTAACAATTGAGAATGTTTTGTTTACGTTTGAATTGATGGATGAATTAGATTTTTTTACTGCTTCTGTAAAGGATATCTCTTCATTTTTTTTGTTACCTTCCAATATTTTGATTTTTTCTAATAGGAGACTATTATTCTGCATAAGCACTTGATTTTTCTCTGTCATTTCCTTCATAAGTTGTTTGAGATGAAATTTTTCGATTCCCTATATTTTATTTTTCGTATCAACTGAATCTTCCTTCTCCGTTAATGACGACTGGTAATTTCTCAACCTCTCATGCTTGCATTTTGCATTTTTCAAACTTCCCTCTTTGATTAGACATAATGCGTGCAAATATTGAAACACTTCCCACTTTTTATGAATTTTCTAACGGGTTTTCGGCAGTATACATAATCGAAACCGTTTTCTTTCCCATCTTTTTGGGGACTCGCTTCAGACTCACTTTCATTCGACTCCATCATTTATGTAAGTGTAATTGTTCCACATGTGGAACGAAGCTGAAGGTAGAGTCAAACAACACACCTAGGTCCCGCATTTGGTCTTGGGCTACAATAAAGCTGTTCGCAACATGATATTCATAAATCAATGGATGCGTTTACCTTGTAAAAGTAATCTTAAAGCACTTGTCCATGTTCATCCCTAACCCATTTGCCATGCACCAGAGATAGACGAACTCCAAGGAAGACTGAAGCAGAACTGCATCAGCCACATCACGTATCCTGACGTATAACTTGAGGGCATCTGCAAATGCTAACGCCGGACACATGAGTTTGGTCAGGAGTACAAGGTACAATGTACAAGGTTCCTCAAGAATTCAGAATCCAAAATCCTAAAACTAATCCGGTCAGATATGGCAATGAAAACACCACCACCACGAGATCTACTAACAGATGAATAATCTCTGTCACAGCGAAGAATACTATAACCTGGCGGCGAAATCTCTCCATTCACGACAGACTCGCAAAGCCACGTTTCACTTAGACAAATAATATCGTAATTATAATCACACAAAGAAACAAAAATCAACGGCAGTTTTGTATTGATACCTCTAGTATTCTGATAATACATTGAAAAACATCTCAATGACAAACGAGCATCTGGAAAAGACCCATTGGGATGATCTAGTTTTCGGATCTGGTTCCAACAATGATGGGAGCACCATTGAGGTACATCAATCTCAAATCAGTCTCACTTTTGAATGTTATAAGTGATTTTATTTTGTCCGTGAAAACCTTTCACTCACGAACTAGAATGTCATTTTTAACACCCATATAAATAAGTATTCTACTCACGTAGCCAAAAAAAAAAATGAAAATTTTTCAAATGTTTTTTTGTCGCTGGTATTTCTGAGATTAGGCAGAAACAACTGACGCATTTTTACATTTTCTCTTGGTCGTTTTTCCGAGTTTATCCCATATCAAGTTTCGCGCAAAAAACAAACTACCTTAACTTTCCAATTTCAGCTCTTTATTTATTTTCCGAGCGGCTGACGTCCTCTGAATCTTCTACCCACAACGCCCTGATTCGATTTATTATATCGCCAAGTTGTCTGTCCCACGCGGAAAAGTTTCTATTAAATTGGAAAGTAACGCCTGAAATAGACGATACAGTATAATTCATCAAGTGCATCTGCTGTAGACGTAACTGTGTCCCAAAAAGCACTTCGCTGTTCCTTACAGCAAAAAGTCGACACCTGACGTTGAAGACAGATTAGGGAAGAAATGTGATCATAATTTACCCAGAATGAGTGCTCCCAAGTAGTTCGAGTATAGCTTTTTCCTACGAAAGCGTTCGAGTGTCCTTTTGTGCGAAAACCACTTGTTATGGTGAATCATGGCACCAGTGTTTCCACTTCGGATTTATTCCTCAAGGTCCTCGTGTAAGAAACAACCCCCATTCTGAACAGGCGACGAGGCATACAAGTATCGATTAATTAGTAGGAGTAGGTGGGTCACTTATATATATAATGATTTTTTTTAGTACCTTCTACGCTCTAGATTTCAGCTACAATTCCTTTAAATATTAAAGGAAAACGTCATATTTCTTCATCCTGTATCAAAACGGGAACCTTTACTAGGATTGCCTTTTATATTTCAGGATTGGGCAACCTTAGTGTTGCAATCTGCAAACTGACAGCTCATTCAATTTTTGAGGTTATAAATAGAATTTCGTCTTCGATATAAAATCTGCTAGTGGGGCATCTCAACCGGGGCAAAGGATGTGTTTATTACGCAGAAGGGAATTTTGAGGTGTATTTTCAGCATTCCTAGAGGACAAACTTGTAGACTAGCTTTCAGGTAATATTTTAACGCTGGCTAGTGTATATATTCTTGAAATCGCATGTTACATTTATTGCAACAAAACTTCATTCAAACGTAATGAAGAAGTTCATAACATTAATACACGCCAGAAAGACCTAATTCAAGTACAAGGTTACTCAAAGTGCACCTAACTATATTGGTCCACATATTCTCAACCATTTATCTGAACAAATTAGGTCAAGCTCAACACTTGAGTTATTCAAGAAGCGTCTCAGAGCATTTCTGGTTCAGAATAGTCTTTACACTGTGCAAGATTTTTTTAACTGTCCGGTACCTACTGTGATATAAGTTTCTACATTGTATTGTGCCACTCTGTTGAAGTTTAATTGTGTAAATGATACATCAAGATTTTTTTTGAAGTTTTCGATGGATTTTTGACGTTTCTGACACAATGTACTTATTGTATTATGGAAATAAATACTTTTTAATTGATTGATACATAGTCAGTCACGTTTTGACACACGAGAGATATTTGTGTATTAATCTCACCCAAAAATTGAAATTAAATCGTGAACATTTTTGTGCGATTATTTTTTTACAATTTTCGACGTGGATTAACTCAACAACAGTGCATCGCTGAACTTAATTCAATTTTTGACGATGGAGCTTCATCAAGGACCAGTGTTTATCGATGGTATAGTGAATTCGACCAGTCGTAGTTCACTCCAAGACGAATTTCGTGAAGGTCCTCCAAAATTTGTTCCAAAATCATTGAAGCTGTGCGACAACTGATATTGCAAGATCGTGTGCTTCGAAGCACGCCTAAGACCTCGTGACAGGTGATGAATTTGTTAGTCGGTAACTACAGCGTTGGCAAGGCCATTCACAACAACCTTATGATTATTTGAATGTTAAGATCTCAGAATATAGATCAAAATGCATTTTTAAGTTCAGTGTCATTCCAATGTTGCCTATTTCAAATTAAAATAGAGCAGTTATATAAAAAAACATTGTATGATATTCGTATTGAAAGTGATTTTATTTTGTTCGTGAACTCTTTCATTTCGCTCCGCTCATTTCAAAAAATTTTTCACTCACAGAACAAAATGTCACTTTTAACACTGATATCATAAATAACGATTCTATACTGTTACATCGACTAGACCTACTATGTTTGAATACACTTCAATATGAGAACAAGCTCCACAGATTTCCATTAGAATCCAGTCGGACGGTCTTTAATTGATGTAAATTTTTTCCGCCGAAATCCATTTTGTTTGAACATGGATATTCGTACCTCAGGTGTTTTGTGTACGTACGCCAAGTGAATTCGTAACGCATATGCCTTTATTCGAATGCAATGCCGGTTGCCTGAATATTCCATTCGATTTAGATTGGATCCAATTCGGACCAAGTCTACCGATCCAATTGAAAAACAATTCCAGTTCCCCTGATGCTTTTTAGGGCCTGGAGAAATGCGCCAGTAATTTCTGTTTTCAATTACGTCCAGAGGTGTGCCGCATGATGGCGAACACGATGCGAACTGGTAGTTTCATGCACGACGATATATATTCTTTTGACATGTTGCAGTATGTTTCGAGATTCCTACTTGTCGCCAGCTCTATAATACATGGTTGTATTGATAAGTGAATTCAAACGGGACCGCACATCAGTGTTCGACTAGGAGCGCCCAAGAGGTCCGAATGATTTGACAACGGATGATATGGTCGATAAATTCATTATATCTCTAGCATCCACAAGAGATAAGCTAGACTTTTCATACTTTCAAAATAGGTTAATTGTCCAAATATCTCGGTCAAGTTCTTTATTGGGCCAAATCCGTCGGATGGTTCAGTACACTGTAAAAAATAAAATTCTGCGCTCAAACTCCTCAGGAGTTCGAGAATTTTTTTTTCAATCAAACCATTTTAATTTGAATTAATCTAAAATTGATTACGCCAAATGAACTATTTTTCTTGATTAAAACAACCTAGTTGATTATAGAGAACAGCTAAACATTCGCCTGAAGCTTTTTACATTTCAGCGAAATGAAAGAAACAACTGATTCAACATAAACATACAATTACAAGAAATTGTTTATGCACTTGTCTCAATATCCATAATTGATTGATACAAATACATTATTCTAAATAGGTTTTAACGAAACCATTCATTCGTTTCATTTTTATTTGTTCAATAGAACGGAGGTACGGTTGTCGTACCCCTGCGTCTATGGCATGGCGCACACAAGCCATACTGATGAGTCCAAATGTGTGCGCCAGGGACGAAACGCATAAGTAGGGATAAATTCCTTCGATTCTACATTGGTGACCCCGACGTGATGGGAACGGTTGTCTTTACGACGTGTCTTGGAAAAGCAGACGGTTGACGCTTGAGGTATACTCGCTCCCTCTCTGCAACTACCAACGAAACTCTAGACGCCTTTCATATTCCGTACAATATTCATGGTCTGCCGCGGTATTGCGGTATTTATTAATATAAAAGAGAAATTATTGTTCTGTGAAGAAAAATAATGATTACATACCAATGTTTTTATTTGTCTTATCAAATTATTCCTTTGCTAGTGTCAAAAACCCTTCAATTTAGCTCAAATCAATCAGTTTCTTAACCCAAGAAACTAATCACTTGACATAAGAGATATTATCATTTTTATCGACTGAATTCTCGACCCATTCAACTAAGATCCTTTAAATCCACTACAAATCGAGTTTCAGTGAAATGTAATATTTATATACATGAAACCAAAATTTTTATTCTACGAAAAGTATCAATAGTTACATACTAATTAATATTACCGTTGGATCAAATTTTTTTACCACCTGAGTCAAAAACTCTGAGCTTGGTTGAAACTAATCAGTTTCTTAACTCAAGAAACTTTTATTTAGGGTAAACGCCATTCTCAACCGTAGAGGGCGGTAGGGTCAAGTACTTTATGCATTTGGCTGTATTCAAACGTACGGAGTACTTGAGACAAATTAATATGGTTTGAGATGAGGAATTATTTTTTACAGTGTAGTTATGAGCATCTGAAATTTTGTTTCCTCAATAACTACTAGAATATCCATTCGATCAAATTGATACTTGAAATATTGTTGCGGGAGACTGCAACAAAACGGCTCGTGAAATTTCGCAGAAATCCTCACGCTATCTTAAGAAATTCCCAAAAAAATTTTTTTTAAAACTCTCATTAAGATATTCATCGGATTTAAATAAAAATTCGTGAATATATTGAGGTGATCGTTATCTTACTTATCCTCAAATTTCATTATCGTAGCTCTTTTCTTTCTAAAGATATGATCATTTTTTTCATTTACTCAAGAGACAAGAGAAATGACATACGTCCCGATGATTTTCTTTGAACGATGGCCAACACAGATCGATATTCGATTGACAAATCTCGGGCTCAATAATCAGTGTCAGTTGGCGTAATCCCAATATATTAAAAACAATAAGGAATATTTCTGTGGTAATCCACAGAAGGAGATCGAAAAACTTTGGGTCGGCGAGGGGTTCAGAAATGCGATATTTCGAGGTAGAAAGGGGAAGGCGATCTCGCGAGCGAAGCGAGCACCGTAAAGTTCATGAGACGGACTTTCGTTAGGTGCATTTCACATGCCTATACCTCCACGCTAACATTTTCAAAAAAATTATCTAAAACACCGATTTCCCGGTTTTTCGCGAAAGATGGTCCGGTAAAATTGAAAAAGGCTTTTTCCACTGACGCGATCGGGAAAAGCCGTTTTCATATGTGTCTTCCTCGAGAATCGGACCTTTGGATAAAGCTATTCATATCTTCCAATCGAAAGTAAAAATATTTTAAATTAATTGCTGAAAATAGCTTACTTCGGCTCAAACACAAATTTCCAGATCATCAGTCACGTCCGACGTTCACAGAACATTGTCACATATTTTCAATTACAATTTTAATCCATACTCCGTATAATATTTTGAAAATTCTTCAATTCAAACGATTCGTAAGAACCCTGGTGAGGTATACTCTTATAGTTTAACAGTCTACGATATGTTTTTATGAAATTTAAAAATTTACTCAGCATAGAACCAGTTTTGCCATCCCTATCCAATCATTTCACCCCTGTCAATTCCTACTCTGAATGACAATTGTCGTTGACATTCTAATCTTATGTATTGTAATCATACTTTTATTTATGTATGATTGTAATCGTAACCAAACAATAAACTAATCCAAATAAATATTTTGCAGATAGCAGATAATATTTTGTTCGGGTTGTACATTTCAATTTTCACTCCACGAAGAAACGATCCTATAAAATTCATCATGCCTTCTGATCAAAAAATCCTTCTTTCACCATCAGGTACTTTCCATCAAGTTTTTACAGATCCAAGGATTAATATTGTCTCTAATATTAGAAAAATTGAAGGTCATTATAACTAACTATATTACTATGTAAGGTTTCTAAAAAAATGAACCTACAAGGATAAATATGACCTCTTATATTCTGTAAAACTGAAGGTAATATTTCATTATTTACATTTAACTTCCTTACATATCAAATGAACTCTTGAATCATACAAATTCTCAATATGCATGAAAAATCCATTTACCTGGATTTGAAGTTACTCACATACCTAATTTTCATAATTTAAAGTCCTTGGATTTTCAGGTAATTCATTCAGGTTATTTCAGTTGTCATTTCAGAAAGAAACATAGCAAGGACCCTGTGAAATGATTGTGATCTTAAAAAAGGGAAAAATCTTTCTTTTGCCATTAGACTCATGGCTCCAGACTAAGAAGTCTGCCTTTGGCAGTTTACATCATCACATTCTACCCATAATCAAGCAGAATAGTTGATCAAGATTCCATCGCTTTGCAATTTCCTCTTATTATTTCGATAATCTACATCCACAAAAATTACTATGTGACCTTCCCTATACTCTAAATGGAATCTTCAATCCTACAAAGCTTTACTATATATGAAAAAAAAAATAGCGTGGATAGCATATACTTTTTCATATATAATACCCTTGATAATTAAAAGACCTTGCAACGATACAAGCTAAAATTTTGCCAGAATCAAGTTACATACTCTAAAGAGTATCTGTTGAATTATTTTTTATGAGCATAGCTCTCTGTGGATACTATACTTTTTTCGGTTTTATTCGCGTTTTTTCGAGATTTCTCTGCGTTTCTGCGGGTTTTGTTGAGATTCTTCAGGCTTTTTTGTGTGCGTTCAGATTTTTTGCGTTCCCTCGGGATTTTTCGAGTTCTTTCAGGGTTTGTTAAGTTTCTTCGAGATTTTTTGCGTGCTTTCAGGTTTCTAACCGTCAATCGGGCTTTTTGAGTGATTGTTTGCGTGCTTTCGGGTTTGAGTTTTTCGGGATATTTGGTGTGCTTTCAGTTTTTTTACGTTCCTTCGGGATTTAATATGTTCTTTTGAGCTTTTTTACGTTCTTATGAGGTTTTATGGTTTCTTTACTGTTTCGTAGCACTCTTCGGTTTTTTTCGCTTCTTGTCGTGTTTTTTGCTGAGTTTTGCTGAGTATGGGCTACGCTGAGCTACCTGCCAATGGTTCTACTGGCACATGGAACAACTTACTTATGGATCTACTGGCCTAAGGATCTACTGGCTTATGGATCTATTGGTCCATAGATCTACTGGCGTTCTTTCGTGTTTTTTCGTGTTTCTTCGCCTTCTTTTGTGTTTCTCCGCTTTCTTCCGTGTTGCTTAGCGTTCTTTCGAGTTTCTTTGCCTTCAACGTGTTTCTTTGCTGTGTTTCGTGTTTCTGTGCGCTTCATTGATCTATGGTCTATATTGATCTATGGGCTTATTGAACTACTGGCTTATGGATCTACTGGCCTATAGATTTACGGGCCTATGGATCTCCTGGCTTACTAGTCCCAATATATTAAAAACAATAAGGAATATTTCTGTGGTAATCGATGGTTCGATACAGGTAACCACCGAAGGAGATCGAAAAACTTTGGGTCGGCGAGGGGTTTAGAAATGCGATATTTCGAGGTAGAAAGGGGAAGGCGATCTCGCGAGCGAAGCGAGCACCGTAAAGTTCATAAGACGGACTTTCGTTCGGTGCATTTCACACGCCTTTACGACCACGCTAACATTTTCAAAAAAAAATATCTAAAACACCGATTTCCCGGTTTTTCGCGAAAGATGGTCCGGTAAAGTTGAAAAAGGCTTTTTCCACGGACACGATCAGGAAAAGCCGTTTTCATATGTGTACTCCCCGAGAATCGGTCGTTTGGATAGGGCTATTCGTATCTTCCAATCGCAATTAAAAATACGGGTGTCATTGCAGCAACGCTTTTCAGCAACGGATTTCGAAAGCTGATTTATATTTACGATTGCATGTCATTTGTAATCGGTTGAATGAAATGACCTGATTTTTTTCGCAAAGTATTATATTTTTTGTACTTCATTAGTGGGGGGTACCACCTACATGTAAAAGACCCCCCAACAACCCCCCACGAAACCTCTAACATCAAAAAACAATTTATTTTGCATTATAATTATGTCGGTTTATTGAATATAATCTACTGAATCCAGCACATATACTGAAATAATTTGTGACCCCCCGCTTACCACCGCATAGCCCCCTCGAATTCAAAAATTCGGCGGCCAGTGAAACTGCGCATTGCTGGCGATTTTTCGATGAAAATAGTATCTTTGTATAAGGTCGAATATAATCTTTAGGATGAAATAATTTGTGACCCCCGTAATCCCCCCAAAGCACGACAGAAACAACCCCCTAAAGCTGACGATCGCAAAAACTAGATGGAAACGGCCGTTGCTGGATATTTTTTCTGCAAAATGGGTCAACCTTAACTTATTCAATAAGCCCATATATTGAAATAATTTGTGACCCTGCTCTTCAATCAGAAATGCGTCCCTGTAGAATTAAAAAGTTTCGAATTCCTTAGCACGAGGAACTGTGCGTTGCTGGCGATTTTTTGATGGAAATGGCATCCTTTTGTATCGTTGAATACCATCCATATGTTGAAATAATTTGTGACCCCGCGCTTCAATCAGAATTGCCCCCTGTAGAATAAAAAAATTCCAAATTCCGTAGCACGAGGAACTGTGCGTTGCTGGCGATTTTTTGATGGAAATGGCATCCTTTTATATTGTTGAATACCATCCATATGTTGAAATAATTTGTGACCCCCTGTTATCCCCCCAAGCAGGACCGAAACAACCCTCCAAAGCTGACGATCGCAAAAACTAGGTGGAAACGGCCGTTGCTGGATATTTTTTTTGCAAAATTAGTATACCTTGACTTATTCAATGAGCCCCATATAATGAAATAATTTGTGACCCCGCTCTTCAATCAGAATTGCCCCCCTGTCGAATTAAAAAGTATCAAATTCCTTAGCACGAGGAACTGTGCGTTGCTGGCAATTTTTTAATGGAAATGGCATCCTTTTATATCGTTGACCATCCATATGTTGAAATAATTTGTGACCCCCCCGCCTACCCTGGAATAGCCCCCTCGAATTCAAAAATTCGGCGGACACTGAAACTGCGCATTGCTGGCGATATTTCGATGAAAATAGTATCTTTGTATAAGGTCGAATATAATCTATAGGATGAAATAATTTGTGACCCCCGTAATCCCCCCAAAGCACGACAGAAACAACCCCCTAAAGCTGACGATCGCAAAAACTAGATGGAACCGGCCGTTGCTGGATATTTTTTCTGCAAAATAGGTCTACATTAACTTATTCAATAAGCCCCATATAATGAAATAATTTGTGACCCCGCGCTTCAATCAGAATTGCCCCCCTGTAGAATTAAAAAGTTTCAAATTCCTTAGCACGAGGAACTGTGCGTTGCTGGCGATTTTTTGATGGAAATGGCATCCTTTCATATCCATGAATACCATCCATTTGTTGAAATAATTTGTGACCCCGCGCTTCAATCAGAATTGCCCCCCTGTAGAATAAAAATATTCCAAATTCCGTAGCACGAGGAACTGTGCGTTGCTGGCGATTTTTTGATGGAAATGGCATCCTTTTATATTGTTGAATACCATCCATATGTTGAAATAATTTGTGACCCCCCGTTATGCCCCCAAAGCACGACAGAAACAACCCCTCAAAGCTGACGATCGCAAAAACTAGGTGGAAACGGCCGTTGCTGGATATTTTTTTTGCAAAATGAGTCTACCTTAACTTATTCAATAAGCCCCATATAATGAAATAATTTGTGCCCCGCGCTTCAATGAAAATTGCCTCCCTGTAGAATTAAAAAGTTTCAAATTCCTTAGCACGAGGAACTGTGCGTTGCTGGCGATTTTTTGATGGAAATGGCATCCTTTAATATCGTTGAATATCATCCATATGTTGAAATAATTTGTGACCCCGCGCTTCAATCAGAATTGCCCTCCTATAGAATAAAAAAATTCCAAATTCCGTAGCACGAGGAACTGTGCGTTGCTGGCGATTTTTTGATGGAAATGGCATCCTTTTATATCGTTGAATACCATACATATGTTGAAATAATTTGTGACCCCGCGCTTCAATCAGAATTGCCCCCCTGTAGAATTAAAAAGTTTCAAATTCCTTAGCACGAGGATCTGTGCGTTGCTGGCGATTTTGTGATGAAAATAGTTTCCTTTGATATCGTTGAATACCATCCATATGTTGAAATAATTTGTGACCCCGCGCTTCGATCAGAATTGCCCCCCTGTAGAATAAAAAAAATCCAAATTCCGTAGCACGAGGAACCGTGCGTTGCTGGCGATTTTTGATGGAAATGGCATCCTTTTATATTGTTGAATACCATCCATATGTTGAAATAATTTGTGAACCCCCGTTATCCCCCAAAGCACGACAGAAACAACCCCCAAAGCTGACGATCGCAAAAACTAGGTGGAAACGGCCGTTGCTAGATATTTTTTTTGCTGAATGGTTCTACCTTAACTTATTCAATAAGCCCCATATAATGGAATAATTTGTGACCCCGCGCTTCAATCAGAATTGCCCCCCTGTAGAAAAAAATTCCAAATTCCGTAGCATGAGGAACTGTGCGTTGCTGGCGATTTTGCGGTGAGAATAGTATATTTGTATAACGTCGAATATAATCTATAAGGTGAAATGATTTGTGACCCCCCGTAATCCCCCTAAAGCACCGCAGAAACAACCTCCAAAAACTTACGATCGCAAAAACTAGATCAAAACGTCCGTTGCTGGATATTTGATTCGCGAAATAAAAATCATTGAAATATAGAGGGGGGCAATTCTGATTGAAGCGCGGGGTCACAAATTATTTCATTATATGGGGCTTATTGAATAAGTTAAGGTAGACCCATTTTGCAGAAAAAATATCCAGCAACGGCCGTTTCCATCTAGTTTTTGCGGTCGTCAGCTTTAGGGGGTTGTTTCTGTCGTGCTTTGGGGAGATTACAGGGGGTCAGAAATTATTTCATCCTATAGATTATATTTGACTTTAAACAAAGATACTATTTTCATCGAAAAATCGCCAGCAATGCGCAGTTTCACTGTCCGCCGAATTTTTGAATTCAAGGGGGCTATGCGGTGGTAAGCGGGGGGTCACAAATTATTTCAACATATGGATGGTATTCAACGATATCCAAGGATGCCATTTCCATAAAAAAATCGCCAGCAACGCACAGTTCCCCGTGCTAAGGAATTTGAAACTTTTTAATTCTGCAGGGTGGCAATTCTGATTGAAGCGCGGGGTCACAAATTATTTCATTATATGGGGCTTATTGAATAAGTCAAGGTAGACTCATTTTGCAAAAAAAATATCCAGCAACGGCCGTTTATACCTAGTTTTTGCGATCGTCAGCTTTGGGGGTTGTTTCTGTCGTGCTTTGGGGGATAACGGGGGCTCACAAATTATTTCAACATATGGATGGTATTCAACAATATAAAAGGATGCCATTTCCATCAAAAAATCGCCAGCAACGCACGGTTCCTCGTGCTACGGAATTTGGAATTTTTTTATTCTACAGGGGGGCAATTCTGATCGAAGCGCGGGGTCACAAATTATTTCAACATATGGATGGTATTCAACGATATCAAAGGAAACCATTTTCATCACAAAATCGCCAGCAACGCACAGATCCTCGTGCTAAGGAATTTGGAATTTTTTTTATTCTACAGGGGGGCAATTCTGATTGAAGCGCGGGGTCACAAATTATTTCATTTAATGAGGCTTATTGAATAAGTCAAGGTTGACTCATTTTGCAAATAAAATATCCAGCAACGGCCGTTTATACCTAGTTTTTGCGATCGTCAGCTTTGGGGGTTGTTTCTGTCGTGCTTTGGGGGATAACGGGGGTCACAAATTATTTCAACATATGGATGGTATTCAACAATATAAAAGGATGCCATTTCCATCAAAAAATCGCCAGCAACGCACAGTTCCTCGTGCTACGGAATTTGGAATTTTTTATTCTACAGGGGGCAATTCTGATTGAAGCGCGGGGTCACAAATTACTTCAACATATGGATGGTATTCAACGATATGAAAGGATGCCATTTCCATCAAAAAATCGCCAGCAACGCACAGTTCCTCGTGCTAAGGAATTTGAAACTTTTTAGTTCTACAGGGGGGCAATTGTGACTGAAGCGCGGGGTCACAAATTATTTCATTATATGGGGCTTATTGAATAAGTGAAGGTAGACCTGTTTTGCAGAAAAAATATCCAGCAACGGCCGGTTCCCTCTAGTTTTTGCGATCGTCAGCTTTAGGGGTTGTTTCTGTCGTGCTTTGGGGGATTACGGGGGGTCACAAATTATTTCAACCTATAGATTATATTCGACCTCATACAAAGATACTATTTTCACCGAAAAATCGCCAGCAATGCGCAGTTTCAGTGTCCGCCGAATTTTTGAATTCGAGGGGGCTATTCCAGGGTAGGCGGGGGGTCACAAATTATTTCAACATATGGATGGTATTCCACGATATAAAAGGATGCCATTTCCATTGAAAAATCGCCAGCAACGCATAGTTCCTCGTGCTAAGGAATTTGAAACTTTTTAATTCTACAGGGGGGCAATTCTGATTGAAGCGCGGGGTCACAAATTATTTCAACATATGGATGGTATTCAACGATATAAAAGGATGCCATTTCCATTAAAAAATCGCCAGCAACGCACAGTTCCTCGTGCTAAGGAATCTGAAACTTTTTGATTCTACAGGGGGGCAATTCTGATTGAAGCGCGGGGTCACAAATTATTTCATTATATGGGGCTTATTGAATAAGTCAAGGTAGACTCATTTTGCAAAAAAAATATCCAGCAACGGCCGTTTCCACCTAGTTTTTGCGATCGTCAGCTTTGGGGGGTTGTTTCTGTCCTGCTTTGGGGGATAACGGGGGGTCACAAATTATTTCAACATATGGATGGTATTCAACAATATAAAAGGATGCCATTTCCATCAAAAAATCGCCAGTAACGCACAGTTCCTCGTGTTAAGGAATTTGAAAGTTTTTGATTCTACAGGGGGGCAATTCTGATTGAAGCGTGGGGTCACAAATTATTTCATTATATGGGGCTTATTGAATAAGTTAAGGTTGACCCATTTTGCAGAAAAAATATTCAGCAACGGCCGTTTCCATCTAGTTTTTGCGATCGTCAGCTTTAGGGGTTGTTTTTGTCGTGCTTTGGGGGATTACGGGGGTCACAAATTATTTCATCCTAAAGATTATATTCGACCTTATACAAAGATACTAGTTTAATCGAAAAATCGCTGGCAATGCGCAGTTTCACTGTCCGCCGAATTTTTTAATTCGAGGGGGATATGCGGTGGTAAGCGGGGGTCACAAATTATTTCAGTATATGTGCTGGATTCAGTAGAGTATATTTAATAAACCGACATAATTATATTGCAAAAGGAGTTGTTTTTTGATGTTGGAGGTTTCGTGGGGCTTGTTGGGGGTCTTTTTCATGTAGGTGGTACCCCCCACTAATGAAGTACAAAAAATATAATACTTCCCGAAAAAAATCAGGTCATTTCATTCAACCGATTATAAATGACACGCAATCGTAAATATAAATTAGCTTTCGAAATCCGTTGCTGAAAAGCGTTGCTGCAATGACACCCGTATTAAAAATATTCTAAATTAATTGCTGAAAATAGCTTACTTCGGCTCAAACGCAAATTTCCAGATCATCAGTCACGTCCGACGTTCACAGAACATTGTCACATAATTTCAATTACAATTTTAATACATACCCCGTATAATATTGTAAACATTTTTCAATTCATACGATTTGTAAGAGCCCTGGTGAGGTATTTTCTTATAGTTTAACAGTCTACGATATGTATTTATGAAATTCAAAAATGTACCCAGCATAGAACAAGTTTGGCAATCCCTAGCCAATTCATTTCACCCCTGTCGATTCCTACTCTGAAATGACAATTGTCGTTGACATTTTAATCTTATGTATTGTAATCGCAACCAAACAATAATCAAATCAAAATGAATATTTCGCAGGTAGGGATTTGCAGATAGCAGATAATACTTTATTCGGGTTGTACATTTCAATTTTCACTCCACAAAGAAACATAGGAACGACCGTGTAAAATTCATCGTGCTTGGTTGTATTTATTTATTTTAAATAAATTATTTTTAGTAAAATTCAAGGAGGGTGATTCGATGCTGGAGTTGAATTAGTATTATTTTGGATTTTTTTTTTTGAAAAAGCACCCACTGCGAATCAATTATATACAGGGTGTCCCATATGCGTTGCCTATTATTAACAAATACTTTCCATCGAGTTATTTCGGCTGTTTCTGCTTACGGGTTCTTAATTCGATAAAATATTTTCGATTCATATACAGGGTGTCACATCTGAGTTGCGCATTCCTAGCGCTGACTTTCACTAGAGTTTTCCTCAAGTTTTCGTGGTTTTCCGCGTACGGGAGCTAATTTCAATAAAATGTAATACAGGGTGTGCGATTTACATGTTCTTTTGGTATTTTTTGCGCTCTTTCGGTTTTTTTGTGCTCCTTCGGGGTTTTTAGCCTTCCTTTGAGTTTTTTACGCCCTTTCGGTTTTTTCGCGCTCCTTCGGTGTTTTTTGGGTTCCTTTGGATTTTTTGCGTTCTTTCGTGTTTTTTCGGGTGCTTTCATGTTTTTTTCGCGTTCTTTCGTGTTTCTTCGGGTTCTTTCGTGTTTTTTTGCGTTTCTTCGTGTTTCTTACAGTTCTTTCATGTTTTTTCTCTTTCGACGGATTTTTTTTGCGTTCCTTCGGATTTTCTTGGGTTACTTTGGGAGTTTTGCGATCTTTCGTATTTGTTCGCGATTTTTTGTGTTTCTTCGGGTCCTTTTGTGTTTTCTCGGGTTCTTTCGTGTAATTTCGCGTTCTTTCGTGTTTATCACGTTCTTTCGTGTTTTTTCGCGTTTTTTCGTGTTGCTTCGCGTTTTCTTGTGTTTCTTCCAGTTCTTTCGTGTTTTTTCGCTTTCAACGGTTTTTTTTGCATTCCTTCAGGGTTTTTTGGGTTCCTTTGGGCTTTTTGCATTCTTTCGTGTTTCTCTGCTTTCAACGGATTTTTTTTGCCATGTTTCGTGTTTCCGTGCGCTTTATTGATCTATGGGCCTTATGTATCTATGGTCTATATTGATCTGTGGGCTTATGGATCTACTGGCCTATATTGATCTACGGGCTTATTGATCTACGGCCTTATGGATCTACTGGCTTACTAGTATTAATCATAATTTTTCTTAACGGGAAATCATCAGAGATAGAATTCAATCTCGGTGGCTGAAATAATATACGTTGTCAAAATTCAGAAAAGCACTGACGTTAGTATTTAGGCGATGGGATTTAATTACAGCTTGGAACAAAACTTGGGGAAAATTATGAGTAGTTATTTTTAATTTGAGATACAGGTTTATTCATTCATTAGGCGTTCATATTTGCATCACATTGTCCCATAGTATGAGAAAAGACTGCACCTAATCAGAGTGCTTATAGATTTGTTATGGTTTGAATGTTTACTCGCAAGTAGCTCAACAAGAGCGCCAAAGCAATCTGACCTCACGTCAGTGCTTTCTAAATTTTTTCACTAATAATTCTTTATAAATCCCCATCATATTATAGCTGAATTGAATTTATTAATACTTTCAGCCAAATTAGCTATTGATATTAATGTCCCCAATATATTATTAAAATGACTTTTTTGTTTTCGAAAAATTGCCTTATTCTAGATATGAAAATGGTGCAGCTTTCCATAAGGAATCAACGTGGAAGTGTAGAGCATTCTTGAGTAATATTTGCCTTCAATACATCAACCGTAGCCGGCTTCTCCATGTAGACTTTGGACTTCACTTAGCCCCAAAGGAAAAAATCAAGAGGTGTGATGTCACATCATGAAATGATCTGCTCGCCGAAATGCTCTCGCAGTGAAACCATGGTTGCACGGACTGTATAGCAAGGGGAACAATCTTTTTGGAACCACATTTCGTCAAGACCACGGGCTTCAATTTCGGACAACAAATAGTCTGTTATCATGGTGCGATAACGGTCACCATTCATAGCAGCATTCCTGCCTTCCTCTGTTTTGAAGAAGTATTGACCGATTATTTTACCGGCTTATAAACCACTCCAAACAGTTGTTTTTTCTGGATTTAAATGCAATTCTTGATACTCTTCGGGTTGTTCATCACCTCAGATTCGGGAATTTGCGACTAAATCCGCACCACAAAGAGTACCTCTAAATCAATCACCCTTTACAAAGAACGTGAGATTGGGTAATTCCATTGAGAAAAAAGCTATGATGAAAAATATTCGATTCAACTGTCCGTCCCGAACTTAAAATTTTTTTGGTGACTCAATTGCCTTTGCATCTTACTCCCTATATGGTCCCCCTTTATAAGTTGTTGTTTAGTCACTGCATAATTAAATATCAAGAGTTCTCAACACGGCCCCCCTGCTCTTGATAGCCTTCCAAACAAACAAGGCTGCTTCTTCAGCCGGTCGAGGGTTCTCTCGCCAAATTATATCTCCATCCGACCGTCACGCAATCGTTGCTAACGATCCCGTTTATAATTGTAAATGAATATGGGATTTATACAGTGTAAGTAATCAACATCATGCGCTCGAATTAACTCTGTAGTGGCTATGACAACATCCTAACCACCGTTGATTGGTAATTCGCACCAGCTCTGCGGGCAAGTTATTCGTATTCGAGAACAATGATTCGAGCATAGAGCGAAATCAGGAGTCATTGAAGTGCTCTCATTAGCATGTGTGACATGGCTCTTGGTCGCGCGGCTTTATTATCCCGATTGTAATCAGGACCAGTGTTTTGATGCGGGCTATACTGCTGTTCTTGATCTGATTTGGCCGGCATATCGTCGTAATTTGGTTGTGACGTTGAAAATTTCATCAGTTCAGTCCTTTCGTGATTAATCAGATTCATTCCCTAATTCGGTGCGAATTAGAGTATTGTAGCGTGATTTGGTATCTTGTTTACTTTTGACATCAATACCATCATGAAACCGACTAGAGAAGGCTCTGCTTCTGGGTCTAGAAGGAAAATGAACATCGACCCAGAGGGTCTGATCATCGGGCGCTGTTGATTTGATTCAATGATGCTCCATTGCAAGTAAAGAGAGAGATTTAATCACTCGATAGCTGAATTCTTGAATTAAATATATATTCTTTTCTATTATATTCTAAAAGAAAGATGATTTCCATATCATACAAATCATAAAAATATGCAAAAAACACGTTTTCTGAAACATAATCAGTCTTCTCAACTTCTTTCCAGTTCATAAAATGAGTATATATGTTATATTCGTCCTTTGATTTCCTAGATAGTAAACTTTCGGTTATTGTATGAGCAGAATCTTCAATCTCAGGTGGGGTGTTTTGCAATTCCAGATCGGATTCAACTGATTAATTCATTTCAGTTTGTTTCGACGCTAGATAGTGAATCTTTCAATACTAAGATGAATTATGACGTTCGACCTTCGAAAAACGCAATGAATATGACAATCAGAGCGGCCGACACGTAGATTTATTCTCTATGTTTTCAAAAGTGTTACGGAATAATATTCTAACATACTGTGCGAGAATGAAATTCAATCGAAATGCTTAAAAAACAAGGATGATACTCAAGCTCGAGTTGGTTATTTGTGGTAATCTATAAAGGGCGAAAACCAAGTACCAAACTGAACAACAACCGCGGTCATAACTGGTTATTTACTTGAAATCGATAAAAGTGTTGTAGAATGAATATTACATATCGAGTGATGGAATACTGACATTCTATGCTCAAACTCGATGTTGGAAGAGCTGTATTCTGTGACAGTTGTGGAGAAAAATAATTTATTGGATGCAATAAAGACAAGAATCTTAGTGTAGCGTACCTGGCTGGGGGTACTCGGTTCGGCCAATCGTTTACACGATTGAGGGATGGTGAATAACACTCAGCACTCTCACGGAAGGGTGTTTATTTTACAGGAGATATTCATTATACTTCAACGAGGTACACATGAATGAAATGATCAAAGAACATTGTCTGTGTCTTGAATGAATGTCGAGTTCCAATTCCCAGACAATATCATAACTATTTATACTATATTGTTTATATTGTCTGTCTATTATTCAACACGTAATGTATTGATAAAACAAGGTTGACATTGTATACAATTAAATAAAATGATTATCGGTCCTTGCTCGCCGGCACGTGCCAGCGGATGTAACCCTGATTCTAAGGGCGCACATGCAATCATACAGGCTGCTTATACTACATTAGTTTTGTCTGAATACTTGGTCAAATCACCAAGATGAAAAAAATTTATTCGTTCTTGATTCGCTTAAAACCCGGATTGTTCAAAATAGTGGAAGTTCAATATGATCAAATCGCGAAGTTATTGAAATATTGCAATTTTTTACTGAAGCTCTGTGTCGAGATATTGAATGTCCATTTGCACGAAAACTCACATGAACATTTCGTCTAAAATAGATTCTTTCCTCTAACAGTAATTGGTAAAGTGTCGCCATCTATGATGTTTGTTACAATTTTGTGTTATTATAAGATTCTCGATGACTCGTACTGACCACGTATACTAACCGGAATGTGAAATATTTTGCATCTTCAAGTTGATCTGTTAGTATTGCTTCTCTTATTTCTGAACTCTGGATTGGAATATCGTTGGTTTATCTATAATTGCGTTCTTGTCATAACAAACTGTATGGATTATGGAAATTTTCGATAAAATCCAATCGAATTCAGTTAACTTCAATATTGACAAAATCAAAGCCTCCCCCCCCCCATCCTTTAGGCAGGAATTTGATAGCTCCGGATTCTACAAGGAGATGCAATCAACGGACCCGGAAGAGGATTAAACACCGAATGGACACTATTTGCGTATCTCTTCTCGCCGAAATCAAACAAACCCATCCATCGGACCAGAAGGTTATAAATAGGGCAGCGGTCGTTTCTGTAAACATTGCAGAGTATCGGGTTCAGCGAACTTCGCCCAAGAATAACACCGAGGAAGTGGGGTTCTACCGTTTCTCCTTGATGCGATACGGCAAAGAGATTGCCGTTAGGCGTTTCCGTCCTATCTCGACACTACGCCAGGATTAGCCTTATCCCGGATGGGAGTACGGAATGCTTGGGGTAGATAATTGAGAGAATTTACCCCACGAGGGTGGTAAATCCTTCGTAGAAAGTCTGTTTTGAAAGACCACAAAGATTGACTATCCGAAAGAACATTTTGCGTTATAAGTTCATCTTATGGTGAGGTTTCGAATACCATCCTGTGATTACCCAGGAGGATTCGGCAAATGAGTAAAGATAACAATGCCTACTCAATTTTTTTATGCGATACTCTTCATTCAATTGAATCGCTAATGCGTGCGTAATATGCTAACCTGGTAGTAATGAAGACAATAACACTCACATAAAAAGATAGGATTAGAATATTCGGGAATTATCAGGTACTCAAACCTGAAATATTCTGTTCTCAAGTGAGTCATCAGGTTATTAAAAGTAGCTATCTGGATAAAAAAATGCAATGTTGCTGACATTTATTCAGTGATTAGTACAGGAGGAATCGGCACATGAGTGCAGAAAATGATATCATATTACACCACCAATGATGTAAATAAAAGTTAAGAATTGTTTGAACCGAAATTATCTAAACAATTACAAGGAATTGTTATTTTTCAACTGGACAAAGTTCTCAGTCTCAAGTTTTCCGTCTCTATTCTGAAGGCTAACTCCTAATCCAGGAGGAATTGCGCTTGAGTACAGGAAACTATTCCACCTGAATTTTTTTTATGCGATTCTCTCCAAATTAGTCTATGAATGCCAAAAAACCTGTTGCCAGGGGGTAAAACGGTGCAATATTATTTGAACCGAAATTGTTTGAACAATTACAAGGAATGCTCATTTCTCAACTGTGTATTCTTTGTTGAAATACAATTTTGAAAAGTCCCATGACTTTTTCGATAAAGCTGTTAAAAGGTTGAAGAAATCCCAAATCTACCTACTTTTGACTTATGTAAAACTTATGTAATAAATTCAAGTAAAAATTATTTTTTTTTATTTTTCTCACAGGAGTTAACTATATATATATCCATAATTGCGATCATAAAAAAATCGATTTCTTATAACTGTTTTCAGTCGTTAATTCCGCGCGCTGGTAAGGTCACTCGCTCACCTATTGTAAAAGATCGAATACGGACCTGACTTGCACGATGCCGACAAAGGGATAAAGGAAGAGCAATAAAAGCTATTTGTGTGCAGCGACGGGAACTAAAGACATTAAATTACATCACGGATTATTTCTCCCTCGCTAACCTTCTTCGCCCTTAAAACTCTCTCTCGAGACCCCTATCAAGTCGATCAGGCGTTCCTTACGAGATAAAATATATAGAAAAAGATTTAATATATAGAAGAAAACAATCGCCCAAAAACACAATAAACAAGAACCATCGCCTACGGCCTGAAGAAAGTTGCGATGCTTCTCGTCCAAGAATTTATATTCACCGAGAGAACATCCAAGATTCGATCTTGAACCTCATCAAAATATGAATTCCGCCGACAAGGTTCCGTTAACGCCATCAATCTCCTCACAACAGCGTCGAGAGTTCTCTTTTACGGTAACAGGGCAAGGACAGAAACTTTTCGGGGTTTATTTACCGCGTAAAATTTGAATATAGACGTCAGTGTCGTCCCGGGCAGAACAGATAACAAAGTTATTACTCAGTAGCTAGAAGGACTCACTACGAAATTCAGCCCGTGAATCTCTTCATGGGATCATGTAAAATTAATGAAAAGCTTTCAACCAAGTCAACTCATCCGTTCGTTTGCATTCATCGAGAATGTTTCGAAACGCGGGAGGTGATGAATTATTAAGATCGAGGGAATATTTACTGTTCTGTTATTCTATCATGGAACTGAAGACTCAAGTTTCTCCGCAGGATTTATTTGCACTTGATTAGGCACTCAGAATGTTTTGTGGTGTTGTGTATGAGCAAATTTATCTCGCCGGAAAGCATTCCTCACCTTCAATCGATTCAAAGTAATGTAAAGATGTGGAATACGGCCCTTGTTTGCGTGCGCCGACAAAGGATCGAAGCGGCAATGACTTGAATCGGTAATAACATCATCGTACGTAATATGATAACCTGGTTGTCACGAAGACAATATTTGTCACATAAAAAGACAAGGGGCAACCCGGTGCAGTATTGTTTGAACCGAAAGGAAGTGTCATTTTTCAATTTTGTATTCTTTCTTGAAATACAATTTTAAGAATTCCTATGACTTATTTCGATAAAGTTAATGTTTTTCATGATATGAATAAGGTTCAAGAAATTCCAGATTTGAATACTTTTGACCCATAAAAAACAAAAATTGAATGTTGTCAGAAGAAAACGTTGCACTATGAAGTATCCCCGCCTTTCCTTAATTCTCATAAAAAGATTTAGGTGAAATAGTTTTCTGTACTCATTCCCAGATTCCTCCTGGACTAATATTTCATGATATATACAAATATACATTGTATGGATGTATGAATAATAATAATGATAATTTTTCCCCTGCTATTTTTTCAATGAAATAAGTGCTATATCACAACCTACCCTAACTATGGATGATGATTTCCCTTTGAATGGGTTCCATAGCAGACTTCAAAATCAGAAGATCTGAAAAAGCATCACTTGGACCGCAAGACCCGATTCGAAGAATCCTCCTTGCAGATTGGCGACAATTTTGTGTATTAGATTTGAATATAGAGGGTATTTCTAAGGGCAAGAGTAATTATATTTCTAAATTAGCAAAGGACTATGGTGCTGAGATTATACTATTTCAAGAGACACATACGGATAAAAAAAAAATCTTCGAGAAAGAGGAACCATAAAAGGTTATGTATTCATTGATTAACTCCTTTAGCTTGTTATGTTAAAAAATCCTTGATTCACAATAACGAGTTAATCCAGAAAGGCGAATCTGAGAGTTTTTTTTTTATCTCTCTCAAATTTTGTATTTCTGTTATTCAGTTCTTTTTTCTGCTTTTGTGTTTTTATTTGCAGATTCGATGTGGGCAACTTGAAGAAGTCTCGGTTTCCATCAATAGAAGACTCTTGAAGAAAGAAGTCCCTAAAATATATTTCAACTTATTATTGTACTTTCACACTTATTCGGGGAGCCAGGGTTTTTTTTTACTGGGGTTTTTTCCCTAGGCTTTTATGTCATACGCCGAATTGTATGACACCCCGTCACTAACCCCTGATCTATATGCTTTATTGTTTGCTAACTAAATATTGTAAGCCAAAAGTTCAAAAGAATATATATATATATTTCATGATTAGATCCACAATTATCATAAACTCAACCAAATCTTTTCCTGGGTCAGTCCTGTTTGGGAGAAAAAGAAAATTCACTCACTAAAGTATTCCATGAACGAGCAGATTGCACAATCAAAACTGTGCCGAAGCATCAGCTTATGGTAGGCCCGTTCGATGTACACGAAATAATTTAGACATGAACTCAACGCGAGATGTCTCCACTGAAAGTTTCAAACATCTAATGAAGTTAATTTACCCATCGAACCGAGTTAATAGCAACTTCCTTCATTAGAATGCCACCTATCTCGATGATGAATCAGCTGAAAGTTGTATCTCCGAACACTCATAATTAGTTATGAATAGACTTCAACTTCACTCTCACCAAAACCGCGTAACAAAGAAGATTCAATTTTCTCCATTAGGGACTATTCGTGCACAAAGTCTGGACCAAGGAGGAAAATCAGAACAATGAGGCTAGCACGGAACTTGTTATGCCTTCGTCTACAATTTGCTGTTGAAAGCAGGGGTGTAATAGCTTTATTTGTACGTTGAATTATAAATATGTATACTGCATATGCCCAACGAGTCTAGCAGGCGGGAACTCATAACCTTTAAAACGAGTTCATTTTGTTCATTGATGGATGCAAATCATTGACTCACCACTATCCAAAAGTATATGCTTTTCAGTCTGAGATGAGGGTTTAGAACTCACCTAAAAGCAAAAGAAAACGTTGATAAAATGATATAGAAGGAGTAATAATAAGGATTATTTAAAGAAATAAAAAGAATATTGTATCCACAGATCTTTAGTGAGATCACCCTATAGAGGACCACTTGAAATTTGCAATTCTTGTCCACGACGCCTCTATATTGATCAATTTTTGAACGACTAGTGTGCTTGGTGTCTTCCACTGAACCTAACTCTCAGCATTAGTGTTGGGTAGTACACGTCTTGAAATTGAGTTTGTAGGAGGTGCCTCATTTTTATACTGAAGCGGTACATTGTACCACTTCACCACAGTAGATGTGACCGTTCAAGATGCGATACAATGTCGGGACAAAATTATTACTAATATAGACGACGGGTTGTTGAGGCCGTGTAGCGTAGCAAGGGCGAGGTAGGTATGAACTAGGAACGTTGACGGTCTGTCTCACTTGCCGATGCAAAAGGAGGGTAACGTTAACTGTTAACAGAATTGAAGTAATGAAAGAGGCAAACTTTAGAATGCAAATTAATTGTTAGATTGTGAGTGAGTGAGGGGAAGACTTTACTGAATAGGAGGATTTTGTTATTCAAAATAATTGAAGCCAACCGTGAATACATACTCTTATGTTATTAAAAAAATTAAAGTTTCCTTTCACATCATACAGTTTTCCTATTCGTTTTAGAACAAACTGTTTTTATGTCATGAGATACTGGTACAAAAATAGCAGGTAGTAATCGAGAGCTTAGCGTTTCATTCCTTCTCTGTATCATCGAAAATAAAATTGTTTTTCTGTTAAGTTCAAAGAAACTTCTATAAATTCTCATCATATTCGGTGTATGATTTTTTCGAGGTTATATCTTTACAATTTTAAAAATGTGTACTTTGTGGTAATATCTCCGACAAACTCCCAAGTAGTAGCGGCTTAAATCATTAGAAAGACTGTTAACCAGATGAGGATGTAATTCCGTGATTTCACGATTTTTTCCCTTCTAATCCCATTGCACACTTCGCTCAGTCTCTCGCGCCCTTATCGACGAAAAGGGATCTTTTGTTTTCGCAAAACAGCTACAAGAGCATAGACAACAATCTATCAGTCGCCATGAAGTCGGGGCAAACAGAAATGTGAGCCTTTCAGCGTCGGTACGAAAAAAACTCGTATACTCTCTGCTCCCTCTTCCTTTAATCCGTTCTGTTGTTGGTGGTGGCAAAAAAATAGAGGAGTTACTGGAGCTTTTCATACAGGACGTTATTTATCGAAGGCAGCGCAATGGGAAACAATGGTTAACTGGATGAAGCTAAACGAGTTTTTCTTTCCGGACGGGTGCTCAGTCTTTCAACGGGAATGAGTATTAGATGTTGTCACATCACGACAGGGTGGATGAAATGAAAGTTTACGTTGGGATGTATTGCTGTCTAGGGGTTATTGTGTTTGTATTTGTTATATCTTATATTTATTTGAAAATATGTGCTCTGAAGGTTTCGTGTTTTTATTGACAATAAGAGTAGCAATTTCAAAACATTGAAAAACGGTCTTCCTCAAGGATCAGTTCTAGCTCCTTTACTTTTCTATTCATAATTTGTTTATGCTGACGACATTGCTATTGCTCACCAACATTCGGATTTCCATACTCTGGAAAACATACTATCTTCTGATTTGGAAATTTTAAAGAATTATTTTTATTGAGTGGCGATTATTTCCAAATCCCAACAAAACAGAGTTATCTTGTTTTTATCTGAATAATCATGAAAAATATAGGAAATTAGATGTAACTTTCAATGATTCTCCTATCGAACGTAATTTCTATCCAAAATACTTAGGAGTTGAATTAGATTCATCTCTCAATTACAAGGCTCATTCAGATAATCTGGGCCTAAAACTGAACACTTGGAATAATATTCCTCAGAAATTAGCTGGATCATCTTGAGGTGCTGATGCTTCCAATCTCCGCAGGGCATCTCTAGCCTTAGTTTTTCCTGCAGCTGAGTATTGTTGCTCTGTTTGATTTAATACTGCACATACACAAAAAATCGATGCACAATTGAATACATCTATGAGAATAATTACTGGCACCATAAGATCTATACCGGTTCATTGGTTACCAGTTTAGCCTAACATTGTTCCTCCTCATATTCGCAGACAGACTGCAGCTCTGAATTCTTGAAGCAAATATCATTCTTTTCCTAATTTATTTCCAATTATTTCATACATTGCACACAATAGAATTCCAAGATTGAAGTCAAGTAAACCATTCTAATATAATAAGTTCTTCGATATGAACATTAACGATAAAGAGTCATTTCTGATCCTTCAGAAAAAATTCCGGGTTTCGATATTCCAAGTAAAATTTGGACAGACTTAATCTTTTGAGAACAGGGCGTGGTCGCAGCAATAGCATGCTATTCAGATGGAACTCAGTTCCAAGCGCAAGTTTTGAATGTGGATATTCAGAAGAAACAATACCTCATCTCATCAATAATTGTCCCATATATAAATTTGAAGATGGTTTTAGGGCTATTCACGATGTTTCAGATTCTCCCTTGGAATGGGTTATAAATTTTAAACAAATTTAATATGTAACGGGTGGTCCATATAGTGTTTGGAATTTGTACTACCGATTATTTGACATTATAAACGTCAACTATTCTTTTTGACGTGACTAATATTTAGTTGAAAGTTTGAAGTTTACGAAATGGATCGCTTGAAGAAAGTTGGGAAATATTAAAAACTTATTTCCAAAGTAACCGTAACCGTCAATGCCGAGCGCTACCGCGCAATGTTGAACGATTGGTTCTTTCAAGAAATTGAAGCTAACGACTTGGACGATGTTTGGTTTCAACAGGACGGTGCAACGAGCCATACAGCACACGCCACAATCGATGTTTTACTCCGCATTTTCGGAAATCGAATAATCAGCAGAAATGCTGATGTGAATTGGCCACCAAGAAGCTGCGATCTGACGCCATTGGATTATTATCTTTGGGGAGCGGTGAAAGATAAGTGTTACGCCAACAATCCAGAAACAAGTCAAGACCTCAAGACCGAAATTCGAGCTGCTATTGGTGAAATAGAGCCCCAAACAATCGAAAATGTATCAAAAAATTGGGTAGAACGAATAGGCTACTGCCAAGTCAGCCGTGGTGGTCATTTGGCCGAAATTATTTTTCATAAATAAATGTCATGAACCAACCTTTTAAATAAATGTTCAACCATTGGAAAATATTGAGCAGTTTTTTTTGTATAGCAAAATTAAATACCAATTTTTAAATGGGCCACCCAATATATTCTCTATTCAGTTCCTTTTTTTGCTGTTGCCCTTATTTTCAGATTCGATATGTGCAACTTGAAGGAGCCTCTATGATTATTACTTGAACACCACTCTTGATGAAAGAAGTTTCTCAAATATATTCAAACTTATTTCTGTACACACAACAATACCTACAACAAACCCGGTTAGAATATATTTTTTTTTTCTTTTTCTGCATTTTTATTACAGCGTCCAGTACAGGGGTTGTCGCAAAGGATACCTGAGTGTTGGTCACGTTTCCTTTCATTAATATGATTTTTTAATTGAGAATTCTTCTAAATAATCCATAATTTTGTCATTCGTAACATTGTAAATGCCTGTTGATGTGTTAATACTAGGTTCTTTTGTGTAAACTAGCATTTTGTATAAATTATTCCTATTGACTGCTAACGTATTGATTTCCATTTTTTTGAAGCAATTGCTTATTTTACTACTCAGATATTTTAAATATCCTAATAAAAACCAGATTTTCTTATTCTCGATCGGATCTATGAATCTCAAGTTATTCAAAAATGAGGTTGAACATTTGTTAGCGGAGGGTTGTTATTATAGTGTTAGTGAATTCCCTTCTGCTGTATTTAATTACTGAATTATTGTTATCACTATCTTCTGCTGTATTTAATTACTGAATTATTGTTATCACTATCTTTTTTTCTTGTTGTTTGTTGAGCTTTCTTATTCTGACTTGTCCTATATATTATTTATGATGTCTGAAAGGATCAATAAAGATTTATTTATTTATCATTTGCGACAACCCCGGTACTAGATGCTGTAATAAAAATGAAGAAAAGGGAAAAAACAGATGTTGTAATTTGAATGAATGAGAACGAAACGTTCATTTCTGTTTAGTTTCATTATGAACTACTTTGAAAATGGTCGCAAGACCCAAACACGTGTCAACAATCTGATTATTTTCATGAAACATAAAGCTTAGTGTTTTATTTATAATAAGTTAACAAGAAATTGTCTAGAATATTACCCACAATATTATTTACAATCATTGTATAATAAAAATAACTCCCAGACTTTTCTAGATTCAAATGGATCATGAATTCCAAAGCATGATCCCTGTTCGATTTAAATCATCGACCAGAATTCACGCGTGATATTGCCTTTTATTCGGCGATATCCCAACAATATCGTCTTTCCGTTGAAAGATACTCATTTTCGAGAACCCTGAGCACTTAAAATTCCAGGACATTCGGAAACTCAATACCGACGTTTCCGTAAGCTATAAACGACGCGTTCCCTTAAATTTTAAGCAGCTCTCATATCGGCGATAAATAACCTTTTTGCTCTCAAGAGATTTTCCGAATTTTACAACCGAACGGCCCCGGGCAGGTCAAGCGGGATATACTTTTGAATAAATCCCGGATTTGGGTTGCCGTTTGACGCATATTGCTCTCATATAAGCCTTGTGTTTGATTTTGGTAGGCCTCATGTTGCACTGTTTTCATCCCTTATGGTCTATCCTTTATTTTTATGTTGAGGGTGAAAAAGGTTGTGATGGAGCCTAGGTTTTTTCAATATCGAAATGAGTTCAATCCAATAGCATTTTAGGTTGCTCTAGTCTTAAATTAACGCAAAATTTGAATTTGCCGCCATTTAGGCAGTACAATGTTGACAACCCTATAAATAAAATAAATCGACAGCTTAGGGTTAGTAAAAATGGAACGTTACGCAATAAAACAACGTGTCTTCATTGTTGAACAATATTTAAATAATAATGAATGCTTGGCGGCCGCAGATCGAAAATTTCATTGATTCATTGAACAATTGAGTAGTGCTGGGTACCTCTTACAGGAGGTGGCTCTTTGTTACGTACACGACGAGTCAATGTAAGGCTAGTTACACACACATCAATTTTGGACGTTCGATAAAAGTTCGTACGAACATTTATCGTACGTCCAAAATTCAAAGTAGCTTTCAGACCTGTCGATTTTGTATCGTGGACGTACATTTTTGATGATTCGATTCAGTTGCTCATCAGCATGAACCCTTTCAAGACTCGTGTTCCTGGTATGTGGTTGTTGTACCGTCGGTGTAGACGAAGGCGTAAAACCAGGAGTCAGTGGGTTCATCCTATTATTCAGAGAAGACTAAATGCAGGGATTTTTCACAAGCTTCATGAACAATTTCGAAGTGACAAAGAAAAGTTTTTTAATTATTTTAGAATGTCAACAGCAAGCTTTGATGAATTGTATGAGAAAAAACTAAATAATTTCACCAAACACACTGCATTACTTCCTTCTCTGATGGCGGTTAAATCGCAACTAGTAAAGTTGCGGTCGTCCATTGTCTCGACTATACACGACCGCCGTCTAGTGGTCGTGAAAACAGTGGCTCATGTGATCAAATTGGCGTCTTCACACACATCGAATTTCGTTCGTACGACCGAAATTCGCTTGGCTTTACTAGTTGCGATTTATCCGCCATCAGGGAAGGAAGTAATGCAGTGCGCTTGGTGAAATTATTTAGTTTTTTCTCATACAATTCATCAAAGCTTGCTGTTGACATTCTAAAATAATTAAAAAACTTTTCTTCGTCACTTCGAAATTGTTCATAAAGCGTGTGAAAAATCCCTGCATCTAGTCTTCTCTGATTAATAGGATGAACCCACTGACTCCTGGTTTTACGCCTTCGTCTACGCCGACGGTACAACAACCACATAACAAGAACACGAGTCTTGAAAGGGTTCATGCTGACAGCAACTGAAGCGAATCATCAGAAATGTACGTCCACGATACAAAATCGACAGGTCTGAAAGCTACTTTAAATTTTGGACGTACGATAAATGTTCGTACGAACTTTTATCGAACGTCCAAAATTGCTGTGTGTGTAACTAGCCTAAGAGCGGCTCATTTTTATACAATGTACCACCTCACTTCAAATGTCCCACTTCGCCTCGATGAGAACCAGAAAGCGATGGAGCCGCGCGACAAATACAAAGAGGGAGAGGAGATAAGTCCTGGTCCTGGTCATTGATACAAATACGACAGAGACGGAGGTAAATGGGGGCTGAGGGGATATACTGATTCATAAAAGACAGTACACACATGTCGTAAATTATGGGATTGAGGAGGGATTTATTGCGCGGCGTCGTCTTTGTCACCTCTTACCGCATATGATGGGATTTTACAGAAGTTTCTTTGAACTCTACAGTAAAATAATTTTTTTATTTTCGATGATTGTACGAAAATATTGATTTTTCCAAAAAGGAATTAAACGCTAAGCTCACGATTACTACCTGCTATTTTTGTACCAGTATCTCATGACATAAAAACAGTTTGTTCTAAAATGAATAGGACAACTGTGTATGATGTGGGACGAAACTTTAAATTTTTAATCACATAGAATATATAATCACGTTTAGCTTCGATTATTTTGAATAACAAAACCCTCATTTTCAGTGAAATCTTCCCCTCACTCGCTCACCGTCCTAAAGTTACAAAATCCAACACTTAATTTGCATTCTAAATTCTGCCTTTTTTATTCAAAACTGTCGACAGTTATCGTTACCCTACTCTTGCATTGATATATTTGAAGTGAGACAGACCGTCAACGTTCCTAGTTCCTACCTGCCTCGCCCTCGCTACGCTACACCGCCTCAACAACCCGTCGTCTATACTAGTACAAATTTTGTGCCGACATCGTATCGCGTCATGAACGGCCAGACACCCTCGCCTCACTTGAAGTGGAACAATGTACCGCTTCAGTAAAAAAATGAGGCACCTCTTAGAAACTCAATTTCAAGACGTGTACTACCCAACACTAGTTTTTACTTTGATATAATCAGCATTATCAAGTGAAAATTTGATAAACTGTTTTATATTTAAACGATGGAATTGGCTGAGTGATGCTTCCTTGATTTAATCTCATCGAGCAGAATCTGATCATAATTCGAATTAAAAAATGCATCCACCATTTTCAACCATGTAGTAGAGGATTTTCTGACAAAGTGATTGTGTCACTAAGTGCCAAGCATCTGACTCAAATAAATCAGAAGCGAAATCAAATTTTTTGATGTTGATCAATAAAGGTTTCAAGATGACCATGATGTCAGAACGAATGTTCTGTTTCTGTATTCACCAGGGACTAGTGTTTCATTGAATAGAAGATTGCTGAAGATTTCGGAAAACCCCGCTGTGGCTTAGAACCGACGATACGTACCGAATACCATGGGATTTGACGGAATGAACTGGGATTTCGCTTCTGATCCCTTAGTTTAGAATACGTGAGCGAACGTATGTACATGCCGGAAACAATAAAGGAATTCCAGAATCTAGATCATATCCGTCATGGAAGGCCATGCTTCATTCCGCTTGTGTCCGGACCATTCCGATCATTTTCGAACACGAACGCCATCTGATGCGTGAATACGGAATTAAAATATGAAACGGCATTGTCGCGTTTTGGGCAGCAGGTGCTAGGGGACTGGAATTCGAATTAACCGACTGCAAAATGCGAGATGATTATTTTGGTCCCATTTTGTATGCATCTCAAATATATGTTTGAAAAAAAGTGTGACAACCGGATGCTGGAGCTTTCGTACGGCATTTCACTTTCGTAGCAAGTTCGATATTCGTTCAATTTGGAATGGAATTCACGAATTGACACGCTCGTTTCTAGAGATTTGGTGCAGGAATTTCCCGGTTACTGGGCAAACAGTGTTGCCAAACAATTTTGAAAATAGCGTCAGTTGAGGATAACGACGAGAATAACCTACATCTCAATTTAGTGAGGAATATATATATACAGGGTGGCCATTTGAAAACGAAACAGACGAGATTACAGACGAAATAAATTTTTTCTATAGAAATGCTCGGACAGGTCGATTTCTGTTTCGAGGGGGACAACTTGAGATGTAGGTTACGGATGCATAGCGCTTCAACCCTTGCTACTACAACCCTCACACCCAAAGATGGGGTGAGTGATACCTCATTTGAAAAGTATTTTTATACTGATGGATAATGCATTATGATATGCATTAGTTCTCGAAATATTCTCAACTTAAGTATTTGAAAATGAAGTGGTGTTTTCATGGCACTTGTAGTGTTTTTTTGGTGAAAGATCGACATTTTGAGCTTCAAAACAACCATGACTGTGGCTTCCTTCCTCCAATCCACTGACATAGAAATCTTCAATCAAGATGTCGAACAAACAAGGTGTATTGCGAAGGAGCTCAATCTTGCCGAAACTCAATCTTCGAGGACGAGCTTCAAATTTTTCTCGCTATCATAACGACAATATACATTCGTGTAGTTTGTGTAAATGACAATGGTAGTGAAAATTACTTCAATTTCCATTAGAGTAAATGTGGAAATTGAACATAAAGCAAAAACGTCGGTATTCTGTCTTAAGAAAATCGCTTAAAATCGAAATTCCGATATTACAGTTATTTGGAAAACCGGTAGCTTGCTATTCTACGTGGAACAAAAAAGCCGGCAAAAACTTTTCAATTGTAGCCGTTCGGCAACATACCGGCCAAACAGCCGAAACCCCGAAAGAAATATTCAACCAACATTTGGACAAATAAATCCGGGACCGCGCCCCAACAAATGCACTCTCCCCAGTAACTCGTAAAAAATTAATCACGCCGACCAATAGCCGAGGGCATTTTCGCCAGTACGAACCATAACGTAAACGAAGATTTAAACTTTAATCACTCCCTCGCGAAGAGGGTAAAAATTCAATAGGATCCTTCATGGCTTCCTCTGCAAATTCAGTCTCCTGAAACCGGAGTAGATGGACCTCGGATTGGTCCCTCAGCTCGACCCTCCGCAACCCCGCATCGATTTAATTAAAAATCTTTCGATTTGTTCCTCCAACTCTCTGGAACATTGAAAATTCCCAATCCCGAAGGAAAAAATATGGCGATTTGAGCAACATAAACGGGAGGATTCCCAATCAGGAATTTGTTTTAGAGTTAGGATGAATCGACTCGATTGAAAAATATTATATGGTGATCAACTCCGATGACTTTTTCTTGTCCAAACTTGTTCCATACTAAAAATCCCTTCTCCTGGAACCCCTATTGGAATTTCTTTCAACCACTAAGATGTTGTACTCTGAAAAACCTCATATATTCAAGTCCAAAGTACAAATATTTTGAATTGAAAATAATCGAAATAACATATTTCTTTCCGTCTTATTTCAACCACAATCCTTTTCTGCTTTAAACTCAACTACTTTAAAATATAAACACTATACTATAAACACTTGAATCTTTCAAATGAATATGGTAACATAATCAGAAAAATTTATCTCTCGGTATACTATACAAGATCTACTCTTATGATGATACGAGAATTCGTCTTTTGACATCTTACTTATTATAGAATTATATTATCGTAGTAGTATTGACGTCAAATATTTTTTTCCCATAACATTTTTCCAAATCTGGTGCCGTTCAAAAGATATAAATTTCATAAAAAAATTGCATTTTCAAGGGTAATACCACTAGAGGTGAGAATTTTTTCAGAACACTCTTGTTTTTTGGGAATTATGAGTTTAAATTTCACGAAACAAAGTTATCCTTGGTATTTTGGGATCACTTTGTTGAGTGAAATTTGTATAATTTTCAAAAATCGACAGAGTGTTCTCAAAAAAAAATCGAATCTCGTGTGGTATTTAGAAAGATCATTCAACAATATAAATCAAACGAAATAAAAAATAGTTTTTTATTCAAAAATAACCAGATAGAAGCATAACAACAAATTATTCATCTTTATTCTCAAAATAATAATTATTGATAGTAGGTACAATTATTAAACACATTACGAGCATTATTTTCGAATGATGAAGTAGATACTGATGTTGTTTCTTGAAGGACATTTTTTTCATTCCTTATAGCTGTGATTATTTTTTTGTGATGTTGTTGGTCCAGTTGGAGGTACGGTTTCACTGACGCTGCAGAAGAATGGCCTGTTATCTTTATCTGCTGTTCATCGCCAATCCCTGCTTTGGCTAATTGGCTGACAGCAGTAGCTCGATGCGAATGGTTGGTTATCTTCGACTTGGTTGTGTTGATGCCAATGAGTTCTGCCGATTCTTTTGTCCATTTAGCTACCGTATTGGGACCGACTGGGGAGTTTTTGAACCATGAACCATATTTCCAATTCTCATGTGGAGTAAGGAATATTCTTTCAGTGGTTATGTTTGCAGTTCTTTTGGATACTGCTTATATAACCTCACCGGGCAAATATCTTCTTCAATATTGGAAGTCAGCCATTTCGTTTCAGCACATTTTTGGGCACCACCTTGTCTTGTTTTAGAAAATATCGGATTGTAGGCAATTCGGCCCGTGGGATTTCCATCGTTTTCAAATTCGAATTGGAAATGCGAAATTAGGCATGATGAACCCTCTCCCCCGCGCCAAACAAGCTTCAATGCAGCAATAATATAAAATTTTCTGTTCAAACCGTCTGGATTATCTTCTTTACATAAGTTGACCATCCTTTTGTGTTGCTCCAAAGACAGCGCCTTGGCACTAACTTTTCTTTTCTCAGGGTCCATTTGCAAAATACGCCTCTTGGCATTTCGTGCATCCCGCGCCGTTTTAAAAGCCACGTCTGTGAATGGATCGAACCTAACGCCCCATTCGGAATAGAATTTTTCCTGCAGCTGTTTGGCAGTATTATTCCACAAGGTTTTTACGACACTTTCCTTGTAGTCTGATCCATCTCTTTTCTTCATATTGAAAGCCCAGTCTAGCATAATATTATTGAGCTCTGACAAACTTGTTTTTTCATTTACAAGGTATTTCCGAGCAGCACAGAATTCTTCAAACTGTTTTCAAATGTAGGATCTTGACTTCAATGTATTAAGCGGCACACTTTTCTTCACACTTTCCTCGATTGAAGTAATATAACAATTCCCAAAACGTTTCTTTTTTATCTACTTTATGGTAAAATACGAAAATAAACTGACAGAACTGCCAAATGTGCTGTTGAAGTTATCGCTAACAACTGCTTGTTTATCGTAACCATGACGACTGCTGCTTCCACCAACGGCCAAATCTGTCCGGACGTATTAATATTCCTATGCAAATTAGGCATTTGATAAAAATAAATTTCTAAAAGTGGAAACACTGTGAGGTTGAGTGTTTTCAGATACAGTTTGTTTCTATTGGTCAGTTTTCAAAAATTGAGCGATTTCATTGGACCATGTAGTATAGTGTTGAATGATCACCTTCAATATTCAAACGACAACATCAATTGAGATAATCTCCTGTAGAAGGTTTTTGATAACAGACATGCATCTTTCAGCATCAATCGATTTATTCCATTTCTTATGGGTATCTCACTACTACTGTACGGATTGGTTAAATTTGCATGGAAAACAAATATCACTTGAACTAAAGGTTGATATCTTGTACTTCCCGTAATCGTTAGTCATTTTTGCAGTTAATATCATTTCTTATCATTTTATCATATTTTTGCTGAATTCCACCATTTTTGAGATATTTGAAGTTGAAAGGAATTAAATCGATATAATCATCTGATGAAACATGAGTGAGTGAATCATTTCTTAGAGGGAAAATAATGTTTTCAAACAATTCAGATTCAATAGTGGATGCCGTGGAAGGTAATTTTCATTCAAACTAAACTGGTCTACTGAGGGGTATTTGCCCAATGTGAAAACTCAGAAAGCTTATAAATTTTTAACACAGTTGAAAATGGAAAAACGGTATGGGGAAAAGTGTTTCTTTTGATCTCAAGAACCTATGGTTAAAATTAACGCAGTGGTCAAAGACTCACCCTGTATACACGATTTCAATCTTGAAAATTAAAATCTGCAAGTGTGAATGGAATAATTCCATTTCATCATACTTGATTTGATTTCTATTGGAGATAATACATTTATTACCTGTTTTCCTCGCAGTATTCCATTCTGCTTGAACGTCCAATAACTTGAAGTAACTGAATAACTCCAAACGGGCGACAAAAGAAACCAACAAAGTTACTTCTCTACTCCGCGTTGTAATGATGTTCCAAATACTGTTATTTAATCAGAGACTGGATTCGGTCCTCCCACTTCTTTTCTCTTTTCCTCCAGCCGAGCAACTTTTGTCCAACGTTTGTCAACTAAATGCGCTTTTTTATTGTCTTCAAAACCCGCGTCAGAGTCTTTTACTCAGTTTATTCTTTTCGTCCTTTTGAAAAGCCATTTGGATAATTAGATTTTCCCTCAGTTCGGGGCAATAGAGATGATTAAAAGGGTTCCTTTGAGCACTGGCAATTTTGTATTTCGATTGATTGATAATAGTATATTGTATAATTAATGGTTAAAGCAAAGTATGCCTAAACGACTGTAATATACTTTTCCCACGATTTTATAATACGTGGACACGTCCTGAAATTTTAATAGTTATTTATACAACTTGAACTTGAACTTTAAACAAGTGAGTTAAATGAATGTTTATTCATGAGAAGAAAGTTTAATTTCTTCGAGTGAATAAACATTTTTAACTGACGTGTCGTATACAAAATATTATTCCATTTTAATGAAATTTCAAATAATGAATACTTTTTAGAGGAAATTTTAGGTATAATTCAAATTCATAATAGGATTTCCCTTCGATCGATCGTTGCTAGGGCACTATGTAATTAATTGTTTGCAAGTGTCAATGAAAATTATAGAACCGTCAATTTTCATTTCGAAAATATATTGATCGCTGACGACGAGGTTGTAGTTCCTGATTGCATTTATAAAGAGCAAATGAGGCAGCAGAAGCAGTAATTCCATTAAAATAAAAAATATTGTACGAAAAGCAATATACGGCATTTTGTGCCTGGAGAAATAATAAAAAAGCCAAAGGTGTCAACGAAAAAATAATTTTGGCGTATATTTCCGAACAATCCAAGAGTTGAGTCGTCGTCTTTATGGTCCCACTACTCGCAACTTAAGAAAATGTTTGCTCTGAAAGAAAAAATAGACATCGGCAGATTTCACCAAGTCACCGCCTTGTTGAAGCAACATTCCAGGGGATACGTAGCAAAAAAGTCGAAGGTATTCACAAGAGAAGAGTTTGAATACTTTTTAGATGGCGCTCCTGTTGAGCAATATACAGGGTGTCCCGTAACTCAACGTCAAGTGGTTACTGGACGATATGCTAGGTTATACCAGTTCAAGCAAAAATTAAAAAAAAATTCTGTCACTTGGTTAAGTGGTAATAGGTATATTTTTGAAAATGTTGAAAATTGACACCCTACAATACATCCTTAGGTTTTGTAGTCACAAATTTTCCAATTTTGTAGTGATTTTTTTTAAACGTAATCCTAAATAACCATTCTATTGATACAGTCACAAATCCATTGTTAGGTGCAATTGTTTCTTTTTAATTTTTATTTTTTCATTATTTTTTATTTATTTTTGCTAGAACTGGTATAACCTAGCATATCGCCCAGTAACTGCTTGACGTTGAGTTACGGGACACCCTGTATATTGATTAAGGTAGTTTTTATTATGGGTGTTGCCGGAGGGTGTAGAATCGGCGAGCTTGTGACTATGACCGTAGACAACGTGGATGATCGGGGCAGCGTATTGGTTATTCAGATTCCAGATACGAAATCTTATAAGAAAAGAGTGTTCACTGTGGTCAATGGTTGCTGCACTCGATATATTCCGCAAGTATAGGAACTTGAGGCCAAGCAAAGTTGATCACAAGCGACTATTCATAAATTATAAAAATGAAAAATGTACCGTCCAGCCTGTAGGTGTGAATACATTTTCGAAAATGCCCGTTACTATTGCAGAGTATTTGACGGGTGTCATTGCAGCAACGCTTTTCAGCAACGGATTTCGAAAGCTGGTTTATATTTACGATTGCGTGTCATTTGTAATCGGTTCAATGAAATGACCTGATTTTTTTCGGGAAGTATTATATCTTTTGTACTTCATTAGTGGGGGGGAACCACCTACATAAAAAAGACCCCCCAACAACCCCCCACAAAACTTCCAACATCAAAAAATAATTTATTTTGCGTTATAATTATGTCAGTTTATTCAATATAATCTACTGAATCCAGCACATATACTGAAATAATTTGTGACCCCCGCCTACCCCCGAATGGCCCCCTCGAATTCAAAAATTCGGCGGACACTGAAACTGCGCATTGCTGGCGATTAAGCGTTGAAAATAGTATCTTTGTATAACGTCGAATATAATCTATGGGATGAAATAATTTGTGACCCCCCCTTAATCACCCCAAAGCACGACAGAAACAACCCCCCAAAGCTGACTATCGCAAAAACTAGATGGAAACGGCCGTTGCTGGATATTTTTTTTTGCAAAATGGGTCTACCTTAACTTATTCAATAAGCCCGTATAATGAAATAATTTGTGACCCCGCGCTTCAATCAGAATTGCCCCCCTGTAGAATTAAAAAATTTCAAATTCCGTAGCACGAGGAACTGTGCGTTGCTGGCGATTTTTTGATAGAAATGGCATCCGTGTATATCGTTGAATACCATCTATATGTTGAAATAATTCGTGACCCCCCGCCTACCCCCGAATAGCCCCCTCGAATTCAAAAATTCGGCGGACAGTGAAACTGCGCATTGCTGGCGATTTTGCGTTGAAAATAGTATCTTTGTATAACGTCGAATATAATCTATGGGATGAAATAATTTGTGAGCCTCCCGTAATCCCCACAAAGCACGACAGAAACAACCCCCAAAGCTGACGATCGCAAAAACTAGATGGAAACGGCCGTTGCTGGATATTTTTTTTGCAAAATGGGTCTACCTTAACTTATTCAATAAGCCCCATATAATGAAATAATTTGTGACCCCGCGCTTCAATCAGAATTGCCCCCTGTAGAATTAAAAAATTTCAAATTCCGTAGCACGAGGAACTGTGCGTTGCTGGCGATTTTTTGATGGAAATGGCATCCTTGTATATCGTTGAATACCATCTATATGTTGAAATAATTTGTGACCCCCCCGTCTACCCCGGAATAGCCCACTCGAATTCAAAAATTCGGCGGACACTGAAACTGCGCATTGCTGGCGATTTTTCGATTAAAATAGTATCTTTGTATAAGGTCGAATATAATCTATTGCCATCGTCAGATCGGATTTTTTCTGTCGTGCGTAAGGGGGATTACGGGGGGTCACAAATTATTTCATCCTATAGATTATATTCGACGTTCTACAAATATACTATTTTCATCGAAATATCGCCAGCAATGCGCAGTTTCACTGTCCGCCTAATTTTTGAATTCGAGTGGGCTATTAGGGGGTAGGCGGGGGGTCACAAATTATTTCAACATATAGATGGTATTCAACGATATACAAGGATGCTATTTCCATCAAAAAATCGCCAGCAACGCACAGTTCCTCGTGCTACGGAATTTGAAGTTTTTTAATTCTACAGGGGGGCAATTCTGATTGAAGCGCGGGGTCACAAATTATTTCATTATATGGGGCTTATTTAATAAGTTAGGGTAGACCCATTTTGCAAAAAAAAATATCCAGCAACGGCCATTTCCATCTAGTTTTTGCCATCGTCAGCTTTGGGGGATTTTTTCTGTCGTGCTTTAGGGGGATTACGGGAGTCACAAATTATTTCATCGTATAGATTATATTCGACGTTTTACAAAGATACTATTTTCATCGAAAAGTCGCCAGCAATCCGCAGTTTCACTGTCCGCCGAATTTTTGATATCGAGGGGGCTATGCTGTGGTAAGCGGGGGGTCACAAATTATTTCATCCTATAGATTATATTCGACCTTATACAAAGATACTATTTTCATCGAAAAGTCGCCAGCAATCCGCAGTTTCACTGTCCGCCGAATTTTTGATATCGAGGGGGCTATGCTGTGGTAAGCGGGGGGTCACAAATTATTTCAGTATATGTGCTAGATTCAGTAAGATATATTGAATAAACTGACATACTTATAACGCAAAATAAATTATTTTTTGATGTTGGAGGTTTTGTGGGGGGTCTTTTTTATGTAGGTGGTTCCCCCCACTAATGAAGTACAAAAGATATAATACTTCCCGAAAAAAAGCAGGTCATTTCATTGAACCGATTACAAATGACACGCAATCGTAAATATAAACCAGCTTTCGAAATCCGTTGCTGAAAAGCGTTGCTGCAATGACACCCGTGAGTATTTGGGCCTTTCTGATGCTGAACAATATACAGTGCACAGTTTCAGGCGTTCTTCTGCAACCCTACTCCGAAATTCTGGGGCAGATTTGACAGGTTTGAAAACACATAATGGATGGCGCTCAAGTTCAGTTGCAGAAGGATATATTGAAGATTCACTACAAAACAAAATAAATATTTCTGAACAAATACTTGGTAGGGTCACAAAAACCGGAGTTCCTGATGCAGAAATGGATATTCCAGCAGGGCCTGAGAAGTCCCCAAACACATATGCTATAAGGACTGAGCGTGTTTCCTTTGCAGGAGGTGCAGGTTTCCAGTTCCATTTTCAAAATCTTAACAATAGTAATTTTTAATTTAATGATAGAAATGACTGTTAATGTAGAATTTTTGATAAATTTTAAGAAACATACTTTAGAATTAGTTTTACGTGCATTGTGTGTGTGGAAAGAATAAATTCCAGAAAGTGAGTGGTGAACATTTTATTCCAGCAGAGAATTAAAAAAATTTTAATTCACCCAGTGGATGAACGTCAATTTACCCTTGTT